>JBBMOC010000063.1:361165-586325 GCA_037975185.1 Centropyge bicolor | reverse complement strand
GCTATGACATGTCAAAATGTCTGCTATGAAAAAGGTCTGCCATGAAATAGTGACATTAGCTGATGAAGAACAGGGCTCATTGTGTGAGCCCTCTGTCTGTCTCTTTCTTCTCAGATATAACACATCAGTAGCTGCTAGTCATATTTACCGTTTGATGTACTTTCTATTTATTTATTTACCTCGGCTCAAAGAACATTGTTCACCAGGTCACGAGATCCAGATGTTGGCAAACTTGAGTTGAGGTTGATGGAGGATGGATGGGGATGTGGAAACACGATATTATGCCCATGTTTATGGACAACTGAGCAGTATCAGTGTAGGCGTCACATACATATCTCCCTCATTTTATCACTGTATATCTCACTGTGGGACCTTAACGGGCTGAAGGGAAACGTCTATTTATATGAGAATGTCTGAAATTATTTATTCAGATGCCTGTAGTAATAAATGAGAAGCGCTGTGTTATCACTTTCCTGCGTCTATCTTTACTTTGCGAAGACTTTTTCTCGCTCCTAAAGTTAAATGGATCTGTATCAATAGTAGGTTGTCACCATGAAGTAGCTGGCCTGTGCTGAACTTTACCAGATAAGGCTTGTTTGAGCCAAAACAGTACTGATTGTATCAGACCCAGGGAGGTGGAACTGCTATTGGAGCTCTGGGGGATGAATTCAGCATTGTTAAAACCAGGCCAGTGTGAAAAGCTGTTAGTCTGATAAAGCTCAGGCACCTTTTCGGCATTTTTATACACTTTCACATACACACATCCAGATAACGCACGCACATTTGCACGCACGCACCAACAAATTTTGGCAACTTTGTCGGTGTACTGAGGTCAGCTACAGACTGCAGCACAGATGCGCTATTTGAATACTGCAGACTAATTAAATACAAGTCAATAAATGATCCCTTGCTGAACTGCCTGCACCCCCAGAGAGGGAGGGAGAGTACAGAGAGGATCAGCTGTAGACCAGAATAAAGCACACCATGCGTTTTATCTGACCTCTAAATAATGAAAAATAGGTTGCTGCACTAAAAGCAACCTGGTGTAGGAGGTGCCTTTCTCGCAAATCACAGCCCAACCTGTAAGACACACTTGAAAGGAGGATTAAAGGAGGCTCAGGGAACGAGGCTGTTTTTAAAAAATTCAAACCATACAGCAGGTTAAAGATTGCTGCTGTATTTCAAGCTCAATGTGATGTTCAAAGAGGGAGTCAGGATTAAGGATCCTTTTCATCCTTAATTTCAAACCTCAGTGTATTGTGATGTCCATCATCACAGTTTTTTTTTACCCATTGGCAAGATTTTCACTTGCAGATTATCCTGTAAAAACAAGCTGAAACAAACATGCACATCAGACGCAGGAGCAGTGCAGTTGGCTCTTGCTTTGGCATCAGATTGGGTTTCCTCATACTCGGACCACCTCTTATCGCAAACAAAAGAGCAAACAGCAGTGTTTTGAATTTTGTTGGCGGAAGTGCACTTGCAGACCTTTCCAAAAATACAAAAACTTTTTTTATGTGCTGTGTTGATTTTTTTCCTGCTTCTCTTTGACAAACATTTTGTATTTAAACACACTATGCGGAGTTTTGAACTGGTTATAAAACAGTCTCAATTTAATACTGATGCCTCTAAATGACCTACATTAGTAAACAAGACCATCAGTGAGAAGACTGGCTCTTTCTATATGGTTAGTCTTAATGTCTGTCACCAGGCGTGACCCCCTACAAAATCAGACAAATGATTAATTGCACAGACCAGGCAAAGTTTCACAGTGAGCACCAGCAAAAACATGAGTGAACTTTGTTTCGTCATTCAACAGATGGGGAGAATTGCAGAATTTGAACAGAATAAAACCAATCATAATTTTTTCCTCTTCTTCCTACACAGGTACATAACATTGGGAATGTTGGTAACTTAAGCTTTGTCAACAAAATCACTATCACCAAGCAACTGAATCTGTTTGTAGGTTTACATGTAATCTGGGTGGATGACCGGCACTAAAACAAAGTTTACATTGTTTCACCATCATCATGTTCTGCAGTATGATATTCTAGTTGTTAATGTTACATATATACAAATAGATTCATTACCTCGGTGCTGCAAACTAAAGTCTTGCGTCCAAAATGAATGCACACGTTAGCCAGATAAAGACCTTTTTGACATGAGGCACTGGAAACACTACCGCCTCTGTCCACAGGGGTCTCCAAAATCAACACAATATGAAAATTCCTAGTAGTTGCTTTACGTAGTCCACATTTCAATTGTATTCCAGCATGTTTGTATTTCACATTCATAACATTGCGGCCCATGCAACATCAACAAGGTTTTTTTTCTTGTTTTTTTACTTGCAAAAATGAGTTGATCACACCTACAATATGTGTCCTGTGAGTGTTCACTCCTGATTATGCCTCCTCAGATGAGGAAATGATAGACCCTTGACTGCGTTGAGACTGCAGGCACGTCATGTTTCTGATTCTGAGCGTATAGGACTGCCTGTTGTGTGTGATCACGTCAGATACGGTCTTTCAGGCATCTTTTAACTATCTGCATTGGTTGCTGTGGTAACGACCTAGATGTGTGTATGTATGCTAACTGGTGGTGTGATTTTCCAGCATAGAACGACACCAACGAGCTGCCATCTAGAAGGAAATGTGTCCTCTCAGTGATATGTTGCCATGGTGCAGGAGTCCTCAACTGAACATCTGTGAAGACTGATCCTCTGTTTTCACTCATGTTGTAAGCTGTAATCGAAGCAATGACCTCCACCGCGGTTATCAAAGGTTCTTGTTGTTGTGTTGTGAGTGAGGCATGCAAGGTTTCAGACTTGAACATGTGTCTGATAGTCATCTTTTAATTTTTATTATTACATTATTATTATCAAATATTATCAGCATTTTACACGAAGGTAGTTTCATTCTGATGGTTGCCATGCTGGTCGTTTCTAGGGAACCTCATACTTACACTATGTTTACAGCATATTGACAGAACTGCAAATAACAGAAAAGCCACCTGTCAGCCAACTAATTGCAGTATCAGGCTGGATACAAAACTGTATCTGTCATTTGTCAGCTAGAACTGTGGAAGTGTCAACAAACTGATCCCAAAATGACTGCAAAGCCTTCATCCTTGACAGTACATTGTATTCCAGTATGAACACTAAAGATGCTTTCAGTGAGCAGTTAGTTCACAGTAGTGGTAGCAGATGCTGCTTTTGTGAATATGTATGGCTGTTTGTCGCTGCACTTAGTTTTTATTATGGTTCACTAAGTGAGGGAAACTATACCGGAGCTGATTTTAGTGGTATCTGAGTTCTCTGAATGACCTCTTCACCAGCAGAGAACAGGCAGAAATGATATTGGAGCAACATCAGCTTCAACATTTAGTGATACAGCCTGGGACAATAAACATCCATGACACAAATGAGCAAAAATTTGCTTTGTTAATCGTGTCATATTGCTAAACATTTCCCCTTTCTTTTGTACGATCGGCTCTGTTTAGCTGCATGATGACAGTAAACTGGGAGGCAGCTAGGAACATTGGCATTGCTGATTCGAAATGCAGAACTATGATATTAGCAGATGGCAGCCACAGCAGCTGTCAACAGCTCGCTGTCTGAAAGCACCTGAATAGCTTTAGTTCAGGCAGAGCACTGACGATTGATAATCAGTGGCTCACTCATCAGCTGATTGGCTGCACATGACTTAACGTCTAGTCATATTTAAGTTGGTATACATGTGACCATTATAACCTGACACTTTTCCTCACTGTTACTCTGCTGGTTAGACCAAACCAGCACTGTTTTTGATTTAACTGTTGCATATATGTGTTTATTAAAAGAGTTTAGCAGTTTAGCATCTCACTCCTCTAACGTTATCAAACTCACAATGGACAGTTTTTAAAAGAATATTAAAAAACTTAATGCAGCGGAACCAGACAGGTCGTTTTTTTTTATTCCAGGCATTCTTCTTCCTTCCAAGCGACCTCACTTGAGGGAATTGATCAGACTTCACGCAGCTTTGTACAACTTTTTTCACTCCCAAACACCTGTAAACAGGCTTTGATGTGTAAAATGGACACAGTTCTCCATCAACCATGACTGAAATCCATCCAGTCAGGCAACTTTGTAGCATTAGCATGTAGCATCAACTAATGCAATTGCATGTTTGCATATTTGGAAAATGTTGTTTACGATACATCTGAAAACAACATCCTGAAAAATTAATAATATGAGACTGTATATGTGAGAGTTAATTCAAACTGATTCCCTAATGTGAGTCTTTCCTGGGGAAGAGTAATGCTGGATTTCTCCCTTCCAGGTCTGATTAATAAGGGATTAACTCACATGGCTGTGCAGTTGGTTCCAGTTTAGTCATCTCAAATATTCCAATTTGTTGTATCAAATGTTATTACCGGCTGGATTTGTGCCTTGGCTTCAGGTTAGCTTTTGCAATCTCACCATTTGCATATTGATGTGTCTCAAGTCCATGAGCAGAAGAAGCAACAGACTGAGTTCAGATGTTCCTCCTCCACCACAACCTGTTTATCATAAATGATGTTTGTCATTCAAACATGGATGGAAGGTGGATAAGACACTAATCAATGATAAGACATGATATGAAATTAATTTCATTTAATGAATGAAGCTCTCTGTGGCTTTACATTTAGAGACGGTCCCTACACGGAGGCAGCTGAGGGAGAGTGACTATGCTACCTAATTAAAAGTTTCAAGTTGGAGGCACGCTGATTGTAAATGACTTCAGATGATGCTGGTGGGCTTACTGTTGATCTCAAGCTGTTCAAGCAGTTAATTAAAAAAAACGATGTGGCGAACCAAATCGGTTACAGATTGCAATTAATGCACCCTGTGAGTCGGGCCGGGAGAGAACTAGCGTGCCTCGTTAGCAAGTGCACGCCTGCCAGGGTCAGCCTATAGGAAAGCAACCACTTTTATTTGTTTTTCATCCTTTTTCATAAGCCGTTATTAACAGCAAACCAAGCGATAAGCAATCATGTTCAAAAGAAAGGAAAAAACAAAAGCTTCCCCTTGGGAAAAGCCTAACTGTTGCCATGGCAACCTCCCCTCCACATACTAAAACGGGGGAGATTTTATTTTGAAGGTCAGTCCTCCCTTTATCTTCCCCCTTTGTCCTTTATTCCTCCGTCTGTGAGATGATCAAAGGTACGGCAGGTAGATAAAGCGTGGCAGTAAAATGGAGGAAGATGGACAGAGAGGGGGAGAAAGAGGGGGAGGCCTGGAGGGAGGTGGGGGCATGTGTTGCAAAAGATGTGAAGCCTTAAAGGATAAGCTGCTGAAACACTGTGTTAAATCACAGCTGGGCAATTTAACAGCAGTTACATGTTCACTTAAATCTCCTCCTTGTGACCTGAAAACACTCCTGACTTTGACAGTAATGACTCTTGTTATTCCTCCCTGTATGACACACAAGGTTGTGATACAGGGTGCGTTTAGGTGATGTAGTCAGAATTAGGTTTGCAGTGCATCGTGGGTTTATTCTGGATGCTTCCTCCCACGCCGATGACAGACTTCCTCCCCCATTCCTCGCTGGAAACCATACGTAGGCAGGAGAAGTGGGTTACACGCAGGAAACCGAAAGCTCCTAAGGGATGACACAGGAAAAAACAACAGCGGCGCCCGATATCACAACGACAAGAAAGGAAACTTAAATATGAGAGACGCCGCATCAGTTTAGTTCCACTAGACTACAGCTGCTACTCATCTGTGCAGAGCGTGGAAGAGGAGGATGTTTTGATTCACACTTACACACAGGCAAAGTGATGTAGTGTTAAAGGGAAAGGTGGGTAAACTGGAACTTTGTCTCATTGGACTTCTACGCTATATGACAGGACAATCCAGTATGTTCACCGAGGAATTTGCATTATTCTTAAAATCAGAATGTTAGAACTTGTCACAGCTCCAAGGCTGGATTTGAATTAGACACGTGTCTGGTGAAACTAAGCTGACCAAAGAAATGACTTTTCAGTGGCAAAACAAGTGAATTCTTACATAGATTTGCTTGTTCATTGTTTAACATAGGATATTTGAAATGTAAGCTGAAGTTTCTGACTGATTTGTGTTGAACTCATGATGATGATGATGAAGATTTTATGCGTTTTATGAGTTTATTAATTTTGAGACCACAGAACCAATGAAACCAGTGCTGAGTGAGTAACATGGTACTTTAGTGTGTTCTTTCAAACTCTCCTCATATTTAGTTTGCATCAGATTGATATTTCTGTGATTTGAGCTCTGAGTTTAATTAACAGAGTATAGCTAAAGTAGTAGGGAGCATCTGTTCTGCAAATCACTTTAAGTATGTTTACAGTGTACTCTCATTTGTATTCCTGCCTATGTGTTGTTGTGGAGGAAGCATTTGGAGCTTTTACAGTTCTTGTCTCTGTGGCCCAGTTGTCCAGGACGTGTACCATGCAATGTCCCTGTTCGATTTGGGCTTTGGACTTTTGTTTGCATGTCTTCTCCTCTCTCTCTCTGTCTCTCTCCATCATTCTTGTAAATCAAAGTTTTACAAGATTTACGAGATTTGACCCACTTTATGAACAGTTGATTTGTTTAATTCACAACGTTGTCTTTTCATATTTAAGTTCCAGTGTTACCTCTCGGTCACAAGCAGCTTCCACAACAATCAAGCCTCTTCAGATAATGTATGATGACAGTTCACACCACTGTCATATTCTTCAAAAAAATGAAATAATTTATTGATGGTGCATTTCAAACTAGCTTAGGCTACAAATGCAGTGGTATGCGGCATTGGTAAAATTTAGCTATGGTCATTATGTGTTTGATATGTGCAATCTTAATCAGTGAAGCAGCAAATAACTATATTTCCATTAGTGAATAACAAAGTGATGTCCTCAAATTTCTTGTTTTGGCCAGTAAATGGTCCAAAACCAAAAGATAACCACTTTAATACGATGTTAACCAGAGAGAGAGAGGAGGATTGATTAACTGATTAATCAACTAATTGTTAAACTTCTACTGAAATATATATTAATCTCACTACTGTCAAATAACTGTAGTGCAGTAAACAGTAGAATATTTCCCTGTGAAATGTATTTAAGTAGAAGTTTAAAGGAGCATGACACAGAAATACTGATGTATACATACCTCAAACCTGTACTTGAGTAAATGTACTTAGTTACTTTGCACCTGTGCTGCTGAAATCTTTCCTCCGACTAGCGCCCTTGAACGCACCCTCATTTTTTTGTGTTAACATCTTGTAGGCTACTGTAAATGTCCACTCTTGTAACTCAACTGCTCTGCTATATGTTGCACTGCTCATCCATTTTCATCTCATATTTCCTTCAGGGTCCTGCCTGAGGCGGCGGAGCATCCCAAGGAGAGTTCAGTCTGGCCTTTAACTGATCCGACACTCCCACCGTTCAACTCTGCTTCACCTCTCCAATAACGGACCTCCCCCTCACTCTGGGGCTCTGACTCCCGTCTTCCAGCTCTCCCACACCTCCATCTTCTCATCTCCCCCTGATCAATCCTCCACCAAATCTTCCCTGACTTTGGCCCTCCTCCTTCATCCATCCCCGCCTCGCTGAGCCATGGCGGTACCATCAGCCCACGAGTTTCACTGGCAGAGCCTGGCACGACTGCCCAGTGGCCGTGTGTACCACTCTCTGTCTGAGGTGGGGGGGCAGATGTATATGCTCGGTGGCTGCGACGCTGCAGGGAGGCCCTGTCCAGGCCTGGAGCTCTACTCCCCTGAGGTATCTAACTAAATGCTACTATCTGGACACTATTTAATGTTTACTTATTTCCCCTGAATACAAGTAGATAGTACATGACTAACAAGTACAAAGTGATTTCAGATCAGCAATAATTTGGAAAAATATTACTGTGGAATTGCAAAAAAAAAGAAGGTTCAGCTACAATTTATATTGTTTAATAAAATCTTTTCCCCAATGCAGAATTTCTTGGCCAACCAGAAATAAAGCACTGTCTATAAGCCGTAGCAGTAGCTGCATTTTCATCACCTGATTTGAAAGAAAAGAAAAGAAAAGTAGTCTGGTGTGCCACATGTAGATCGGGAATATGACATGTACTTGGGAATATAACATGATCCTGAAGTTCCTTGTTTTTAACAGAGATGTAACCTTGTGCTTCATCGTTTGTGGCTTTGTCTGCTTTGCCTGAATGCAGCTGCTCTTCCATGTTTGCAGGGGGACCGGTGGATAAGCTTGCCCCCCATGCCCACCCCTCGCGCAGGTGCAGCTGTGGCAGTGCTGGGCAAACAAATCGTGGTGGTGGGAGGAGTGGGGGAGGACCAGAGCCCCCTGAAGGTGGTGGAGATGTACAACACAGAGGAGGGGAGGTGGAGGAAGAGGAGTGCTCTGCGGGAGGCCTTGATGGGTGTATCCATTACTGTGAAAGGTATAGACTACAGTATTTCATAATAAGTAGTAAGACCTTAAAAAAGTGTCTGTGCTGCAAAAAGCTGACCAAATCCAGACTTTATAATTTATGTCCTTATTGCACACAGATGCTTGTATATATCAGCCTCTGGTTTCACAATGCTGTGGTATGACGATGTGTGCAAAGCTGGCAATAATGAGATCAAAAATGTATGTGTGATCAAAATAATTGGCTGTGTGGGCTGAATCTCATATAATTTTAACAGGACTTCTCTTAAATATATACGAACTGCAAACTGTAAAATTGCAGTTACATATCTCGTTTCATGAAGTTACTTATTTATTCAATTCCAATTTCATGTTAAGACTTGACATAAAATCTTTTATTGATTATAGCAAATATACAGTTTTTCTTCAGCAGCAGATGCAGCAGACACTCTCAACAAGTACTGAAATCTTGAAAGCATTAGCTCAAGTCCTGTATAATATGACCATAATTTCTCTATAGGGTCATAATACATATCTATTATATTCTGTTACTTTGCCATTGCGCATCACATTCCTCAAATAACTTATAATACAGTATTTCTCTGTTATCAGTGCTGTAGTATGTGGTGACTGTATCCAACTTTACCTTAGGTTGATTGTATCATTGCATATAACATGTTCTTTTGTAGCTACTCATCATTGAGTTTCTGATATTTGTCTCATAAGATATCAGTATAATATTATACTGGAAAGACTGTCACTCTGTCTGTCCTGTCCAAATCCTCCGTGGGAAAGAGATCTGTCTCATAGCTGTAGTTCACAAGCAGTCAAACCTGAACAGAATAGGCAGAATATTCATAACACATCCATCTGAAGGTCCCTACACCCAGCTGCTGTTGGCACCAGTTTATGACAGTGAAACTAGAGGCCGTAGTGTAGGGTACAATATAAAGCATGCACTAATCTTCTTAGAGTAAGGAATGTATGTACTGTAGCATTTTGTAACAGGAAATAGTGCAAGGCCTGCACCAAATGATGTCAACCAAACCACAAATTTGGAACCATGTTTGCACGCAATGTTCAATTAAAAAACTTCACAACAAAGCAACATTATTTGGTATTTTTCCAATATTTTTGATGCATGACATTGCACAACAATAGTATCCATCTACACAACCAACAAAAATAAAGCAGTGTTAGTCTGGATGCAGCCATCGTTGATTTGACATTGCATTAGCATTTCATGGCCCAAACCTGGTGAGAATCAGTATTTAGTGTGGAATTAGAGCACAGCTTTAATCAAAGTGACTCATCAGTCAGTTTGGTCACGGTGTGAAGGCAGCGTGTATCTTGTCTTGCATTGAAGTTATACAAAAAAGACTACAGATTTATGTTTTGTACCAGAATCTATTTCCCACCTCAGCCTTCAATATGATGAATTTCACCAGGGTGTTTGTAGTCCCAGTGTCAGAATTCAGCTACTCAAATGACATGGACTGATGTTCTCATTTAAAGATATATTTAAATATAAACTGTTGGGGATCAACTTAATGGGCAGTTTGGCTATCGATAAGAATTAATAATTATCAGAAATAATTATTAATTCTATTAAATAATAGGATCTGATATACATCAGATCACCTCGGGGCACCACCCTCAACAGTACACTGCCTTACACAGGGCACTGTATTGGGAAAATGATAGCCGCTTCGTTGTTTCATAAAATGAAGGATTTCGGAATCCTTGGCGGAGCAGAGGTTGGTATCATTCACTTTTGTACAACATTAAACACACAACGTGTATATTCACAAGCATTTATTAACAAATAATAAAAGCAATATTAACATACACATACTAATCTAACATGTACTGCATACAAGTGTGTGTGTGTGTGTGTGTGTGAGTGACTAAACAAAATGGCTGATTAAGAAGGTGTCAGGCCGCAAGGCCGAGACAAAAGGCAGGCTACGCACAAGATGGCCGACTCTAAGGACGCTGCCGGGGGAGGGAGAGTGCGTTTTTGGTAAAGCCTGTATGCCTGAGTGTGAAATGTGTGTGATAGAGGGTGCCAGGTTAGTAAAGGGAAGTTTAGCATGCAAACCCTGTGTCGGTATGAAGCATAGCTAACATCAATTTACAGTTGCTGAACTAATCCTACTATCATCACAACAATGAATCTCAATGACAAATTGAATTAACACATGTACATGAAAGTCAAACAGTCCTTTGCTTAGCTATGTTTAGCTTAGCTTGTCTAACTATCTATGCCCAGTGTAGTTACCAGTCCTTTGAGGGAGAGGAAGCTTGTTAGCTGGGGATCCTGTGGTTGTGGAGGATCCGAGCTGAGTTGCAGTCTTTGGTTGTCCAGGTCAGAGGAAGCTGGTCGCTCTTCGGTTACAGTTAGCTCTGTACTCACTGGCTTTGTTGTTCCCTTGTTGAAGTCAGCAAGCAGGCTCGTGTTGCGGCTGCTGGTGGGAGAACCTTCCTTGTAGGTTCTTTCTTGTGTAGGTGTGACTGCCGTGAGCAGGCCACACTGAGAGCTGGTTTCTGCTCCCTTGTTGGAGCTTTGAGGACAAACTACTGCCTCCTGGGCAGAGCTGGAGAGAAGAGCCGGGAGCTCCTGCTTCCTTGCAGGGCTGAAGAGAAAGAGGTCTTGCCTCTTCGGCAGACCGACGAGAAAGAGCGGGCAGCTCCTGCCTCCTTGCAGGGCTACAGAGAAAAAGAATTGAGGAGGGGGCTTGGAGATGGGTCCAGCTGGAGTTAACACCTAGATGTTAACAGGAAGACTGTGGGGGCTGGGCTCCTTTGCCCCCCACATGAGACGTGAGACAGACCCTGAGCTGGAATGTCTTATCTCATCCAGTGTTTTACGTCACACAATGAACAAACTCATCTGTGGACTTTTAGTGGTCCCAACAAAACATAAAGCAAATATGTTTGCATCAATAAGTAGCTGTTGTAAAATGTAGAGAGGAGAATCATAGTAAGAGCACAGTGAAGTTTGAATAGGCTGTATGAACATTTCAAACAACACTTCAATACAATTTCATCTTAACCAAGTCTTAGATAACTTTTCCCTTTTGGTGTCAATAGAACAATTTTTGGACTCTGACACTCAGATTTATTCTCATATTTTGAGATGAGTCCAGCAGTCTACATAAATAAACTGTCTTTTCAGGGAGCGACTCTGCAGCCCTGTATGAGTTTGTGTTCAGTCCAGCGGTGCATTCGTCAGTGTCTGCTCGAACACAGATAGATGCTCTATACACACAGACTTATTGGCTGTATATAGGCTTCATCTTGCTGCCCTCTCCATCTCCCTGACCAATCTTCAATCCTCAGCCCTTTGCACGCATTTTTATCCCCAAACCCATCCCCAGCAGCCGAAAAGAGACAAATAGTCTGACAAAATGATCGATAGGGCCAAATTATAACAAATATGCTATTTTTAAATTGATAGTCAGTCACTGAATTGACTAAATGATGCCATTTTTATTGACATTTGTAGAATCATTATTTTCCAGATATTAGATAATGAATTTCAGGTAATGAGCTTTCCTATTCCCTGAAATGAATATAAAGTGTTTCTGAAACTTTTTTACCTTTTGTTATTTATGCAACGTCGTTGCATTTGGGTTAGAATTTGAAGTAAATGGCTTTATATACGAAAAATGAATGGAGAAAAAAATGCAGATTGTTTCTTTGCAGCTCTTTTCACTCTGACGGTTAAGGCTGTATTTTCCCTCGTGTCAACACTCTCACCCACTTCCATTCTTATGCTAGAGGTGTCATGCCAAAGTGCCAGAAGTATACTCTTGCATTTTTATTCCGCCGCGGTACTCCCTGTCCTTCCCATGTCTGTCACAGTCTCCTGCCTCGTCATGAACTTCTCATCCAACTCTCCAGCTTTGCAGATTTTTAGCACTTCATAAAATAAAGTGTCAATGAGGTGTGTCCATCAGCTGGGATTCAGTCTTTCACATGCTAATTATTGTTGAGCAGGTTGTTCTTGTTTGACTAATTTTCGCAACATTTTTGGGGAGGTTGTGATGTACAGATATTTCAGACTACACTTAAATTCAAACAATCCACACAGTTAATGTAAAGTGTGGCCTCACAACATTATATACATTAGAAATATGTGAAAGCACTCAGATGGAAACTTTTGCTCTGTGTGTGTGTGTAGATGGCAGGGCTCTGGCTGTGGGGGGAATGGGTGCTGACCTGCTCCCTCGTAGCATCCTGCAGCAGTATGACCTTCGAAAGGACGTGTGGGCGCTACTTCCTCCCATGCCAACACCACGCTACGATGCCAACACACATCTGCTGGCCAACAAGCTCTACGTGGCAGGTACAAACAGACCAGTGTGGGTGTGTTTATACCACAACAGTTTCACTTTGTGTGTTAAGTAACAGAAATAATTTCTCACTCTTTCGATACACACTCTCTAACTATCTGTACAGTTCTAATTATTTGTTTTCCACTATCTTTTAGGCGGTCGTCAGTGCAAGCGACCAGTGAAGGCCTTCGAGGTATATGACGCAGAGACGCGTTCTTGGACTACGCTACCCATGATGCCTTGTAAACGTTCATATGGGGGAGTGATATGGGACACAACTGGGAGGCTGTGTCTACTGGGAGGACTGCGGCAGGGAGGAGGACACCAGAGCTCCAAGTTCACCAAGAATGTCAACATTTTTGACACCAACCAAGGTATTGAAACACATTTTCCTTTATGGGTATATGGGCATTGTTTGTCATTTGATAATAGTTTTTTATTTTGGTTATAAACATCAATGGTTCATGCAGTTAAAGCACAGACAAAGTTTTAACCCTGCCACTGCTCCTCTGTTGAGCCATACTTCACGAATTTGAATACATAAACACACACAACACATGCTATGTGTCAAAGGATCAAACCCTCTGCACTTTATTTTAAAATTCAGGTTTCCAAAGATGCCAAATATGTCAGGATTAATGGCACTGACATGTGTATAAAATATCCAGTCTGCAGATACAGAAAACACCATCTTGACTTTGAATACTTCACATGCTTTAAGCAGAATGCAACTTCAGTAGAGAATGAGGACAGAATATTAAGAGGGGTTGAAGACTTTGAAGGCATGTAAACAAAATACTGCTTTATATGCAGCTCCGATCCCGAGCTATAAATGAGTGGTTTGTTGACTTGTTGGAAAAGTGTGTGTTGTGTTATATTAAGGAATAGTTCTACATTTTGAACTGTACTGTAATTTTACAACAAAACATAGTCTTGGTTAGCTTAGTTTAGCATGCTGTTTCTCAATGCACTTTATTCATTGGGACAGTACTTCGGTGCAGTGCAGGTTACCGTATGTTGTTGGCTACAACAGGTCTGGTTTTTCGACATCTATACAAATACAGACGCACCAAATCTGACCACCTCTCTCTCTTTGTAAGACTTTGGGAAGCTGTACACAGTCACTGCGTCTAGCTTCACAAAGACATTTTGAAGAAAAGCACGTTCCTCCCCATAAAACCACCAATTGTCACTTTTACATATTTACAAGTTAAACAAGTGAGATACGAAGGGAACTCAATTTTACACATCACAGGCTGTTTACAGGTCTTGGAAAGTGCGACTGCATTTGTGGAAAAGGTTGTGTAAATTCTGATAAACTGATGATTGGCTATGATTGAGACTCTAGGTTGGTAACATTACACACCAGCGTCCAAGGTGTTTGCAGTCCAGTTGTATTGTGGGTAATGTAATGTAGACGCAAGATGTTTCTCCCTGCTTCCAGTCCTTACACTAGGCTTGGCTAAATACCTCCTGACTTCTGCGCCATACTTAACGCATAGACATGAGATATTGTACAGTCTTATATTGATCTTCTCATCTCAACTCTCATGAGTTTTGATATGCAAATTTCAAAACACTTTAAACTATTCCTTTAGCATTTGTACATTAATCAAAGACCTGTCCATCACGTCCCTAGTAAAAATCATTATGTTAGAGCCGGTAATTGAGATTTTCATCACACAGACTATGGGTATCCCACACAGACATTTTATTTTTTGGCATCAGTAAAAGTCTCATTATCTCCTTTTTCTCTGACAGCATCCATCTTCGTTTTGACTGTCACACAAAGCATCGATTAACATCAACCTCAGCATGAAGAGAAATGGCTTTCTACTCAAACAGGCTCATTCCTCTTTTAATTCTGTCAACCTTCTATGTCCCAAAACACAGTGAAATGACTTGTCCCTCTATCCAGCAAAGACACCCCAGGGTAACAGGTGAACAAATTGAGAAGGGACCGGAAGGAGAAATGGGAGAGCAAAAATCGATAAGTCATTTTAGACAGCTGGATATACGGTCACACGTCGGGATTGGTTGAATGAAAGCCAAATAAAGCAGAACACGGGAGAGATAATGTTAATGTATGATAATGGGGAGAAAGTTTGCCTTGTGTGTGAGAGATAGCGGAAGAAAGAACGAAAGAAAAGGTCTTCCAACACACACGAACACAAGCGTCCGTGTGCATGCACTGCGAATCCACACTCATGCACACACATACTGGGAAGGCAGCCGTACCCCGTTTCACCAATCTAATTTTGGTGGAGATGAGATGGGAGATGAGCTACAGAGGGAGGGCTGGGGATGAGGAGCGCTTTAAATTACAAGATCCAGAAACAGATTGCTTTATTATCCATCTGCAGCAATATCTCTCCACGCACACACACATACACACACGGTCATGCAATCTGCTGTCACACAGTGATATTCTATTACTGTTCCATTCCATATCGCCAGTATTAAGACACACGCCTGTGTGTTGGTGTTGTTTCGGCATCGTAGACAAGCTGCAACAAGTACGAGCAAAAACACAGAGAACAGAGTTGTGAAAGAAAATTTACACAGAGAATGAAAAACCTAAACCCAAATTACTAAAAAAAATATATGTTTTCAGTTTCCTATAGTGTTTTACAGCCATGCAGACAGTTTTGGATTCTCAGTCTCTTCTGCCTCCAACACAGCACAATAAAGGTTTGCTTTGAGCACCACAAACAATATTCCATTCACCTTTATATTGCGGTGGAGACAGAGGTATTAAAAAAACAGATATTTCAAAGCTGGGATAAATCAAACCAAAATTAAATCAGAATCAAACCACTGCAGGGTTGTTATCCAGGGGCCGTGCAACTGTTTTCAGAATCAGGGCCCTTACCTGTGTTATGATCGAAGGAACCAGGGTCTGAGCTCAGTTCCTCTCTCATACTCTGCTCTGGGGGTAGTACTTTCTAATGGCCTGGGAAATGTTGATGGCAGGTTTTGCAGTGCTGGGTGCCACTACTTCTTGTAATGTTCGACATGTAAATCATATCAAGTGTGACTTTTTGACAGGTCTAAAAGCAGGAAAATGAGAGAGAGTGTGTGAATCCAAGAAGAGCACAAGTGAAAGATAATGATTTCAGTCTCAGTTGCTTAACGAAGGAGTTAGAAAGAGAAGCAAAACTTAATTTGCTTTTTGATTCAGTTTGCTTCTGCACTAACATAGTACTAACTAGTGCATTTTGCTAACCCTATATTCACTTTCAGCTCTTGATGAAGAGTGAAATGAAATATTTCCATCTTTACTGCAAAGGGCCTCACTGCCTTAGATTGGATTTATAATCAACTCTAGTGTCTTTTTAAGACAATATTAACTGTAATTAAAATCATGAATTAAATTATTTTTTCTTTTTAACACCAAGACGTGGACCTGTGTGATACGTGCACTCTCTCTCAGGCTGCGTACAGCTCCAACGGCTCCACCAATAAGATCTCTCTCTGTTTCCGCTCGCTGCTGCTAATAAAGTTTCATTGCTGAGCGCCTGGCAATAACTGAAGGCAACTCAGATGTGTGTATTTTTATCAACTCCTGTATTCTCTCATCTGGAACGTGGAAATTACCCCCTTGCCTACTAAGGCAGAAATAGTATCCATGTGTGAAAATTGCATCTCAGTGCATTTGTTTTTTAATCTGTCGTTGAACTAATTTGCCTCATCTTAATGGTTTTTCAGATACTGTGAAATCTCAAACAGGGATGCACAAACAGCACACATAGTTCCTGATTTAGTTCCTGACTCCGGATCCTGTGGCTCCTCAGCACATGTCACTATTTGGTCAAAACAGAAAAAAAATCTTTTTGAGATTTGAGTGAACCGACCCTTAAAAATGCCTCAACTAGAATTATGAATTCTATTACTTTTACTGCACCCAATAAAGACACACTGTCTCCAGAAGCTTCTGTCTAGAAGGCAACAGTAACAGAAAACATAAATGATGCTGTCCTCCTGGGGCCAACTAGTAACAAATGTATTCCATGTTGTCTATATTTGATTTATGTCTTATCTTGAGATGGTAAAAACTACCCCAAAGACTACAAAGCAGATGGAAAGAAGCAGAAATGTGGGCTGATGTGCAAGTATTAAAAATGCCACAACATAATGGTGAGATTCTGTCCTAAAGGATCATCTGTGTGGTCAGCGGTGTCTGAGATTTCACATGTGAGAGACAGACAGAATCCATCAAAGACCGAGAACCAATCACCATCCCTTTCTAGTTTTAATCACGGTGGACAATTACAGAGGAGAGCTGTGGATGAAATTACTCCCACACAGACTACAAAGCCCAGTCTTCAGAGAATCGCCTCATCTCCCTCATTCTATTGTCTCTGTCTCTCTCTCTCTCTCTGTTCTCCCTTTGTATTTTCTCTGTCTCTCCATCTCTTTATTCTCCTCTGCCGTCTCCCTCCAGAGCAGAATAATGCATGCTGGTGTTTTCCCTGCATTCTACTAAGAAAATCTTGGCACGAAGACTTGTGTAATCCCTCCAAAGCAAATAGGAATAAGGTCTGCAGTTGAAACTCAGTCTCAGAGGGTTGGACCATAAGTCTGTAGAGTGATGTGTTGACACAACACAATTTAAAGAGGAAAATCCAGCCTGTAACACTGTAAGCACTGTTTCAAAGACAATTACTGGCATTGTAGTATGCATTTGGCATCCACTCTGTAGGTGGATGTTGTACTTTATTTTCTGTTAGTTCATAAATGTAAACAAAGGTAGATGCTTCACAGTCTGGTAAGTTCAGGATTTTTTCTAGATCCACCATTTTGTATCAGCCTCCAACAATCATCAACAGATATATCCACTCCAATGAGGATATTCTAATGGCTCAATCAGCAATAGCCTACATTGACCAGCATGCAGCAGGGCGTGTTTCCTTTTCAAAGGGGTTTTAGTTTTCAGCTTTTGTTATTCTTTGCTTGCATATTGAAACATGACTAAGACTCCACAGCCACGCTAGCAGCATGTACTTAGGCACTTTGAGCTAAATGCTAACGCTCACACTGCCAACGCTAAGATGCTGATGTTTAACTGGTGTCATGTTTACCTTGTTCATTAGTTTAATAGTAGCATGCTAACAGTTACAGGTAGGCCTGTCTGATCTTAAACAGTATTAATGGAACTGGATGGAAAATTGGACTGGATGAAAAATCAGAGGAGAACATGAATCTGTGTGTACGAAGTTTCATGGCAATTCATCCAATACGTGTTATTAGTTTGAGTCTGGACTGAAGTGGTGGACTGACCAACTAACTGAATCACAGGCCAACACGTCAGACTTAAAATGATGCTAAATGGACTATGGTCCACATATCTTAACTGGCATTGGGAAGATTTTTAATTACATTTTGCAGAAATGAGAAAAATACTTCATATAAAATTATGAAACGGCCAGTAACGTCACACTAAATGACCTAATAATGTCACTTAGGTAGCATTATAAAACTGTTATATTACAGTTTGAGATTCTCGTAGATGTATTAAGAAAATGATACGTATACAAAGATATGTACAGGCTCTATGTTTCTTCCTATAAAAGTTGCTCATTAGTTGCAAACAGCAAAGATTTTTTTCGAACTCCTGCAATTTTGAAGGGAAGGACTCAAGTTGAGAGCGCGCACCTTGAAGACTTCCTCTGTCAAATAATTTAATGATGCAGCCATTCAAAACGGAATTTCAATTTTATTGGACCCAACGGCTAAAATTCTGCTAATAGAAAGAGTCATTCCGGACTGTTCTTGACACTTGAAAAATGTGTTCATTATTTTGCAGACACTTGTTTTAGACAGACTTAATATGTAAAAGTGTTTCAGAGCCAGTGTGCATCTTGTTGCAACACCAAATGTGACCACTGAGCCAAAATCGCCCTATGCAACCCGATGCTGTTCCTCAGAGAGTTGGTGATGTTACACTAATGTCCTGCTTGCATAGCTGATTGCATTTTGATTGGACAGCACTACGCATGTTTTCCAGGAACTGAAGTGCTCTACTGTTGAATGGTATTCTTGGAAATGTAGGAAAGTAGATGTAGACGAGGCAGGTTGGAAAAGTTGAATTACAATTCTTGACCAGGTGAAATGTTTTTATACTAGTGCCAATAGAGTAAGTGAGTTTCACTAACAATACCATACTTTTGATGCCTTACTTTCTTAGTTACTGAATTACTTACTTTGAGGAATATAAATATATTCAAATATACAACCCCTTCATTTAACCAGAAAGCAAGCAAAGCATTTAGTGCCGACAGTTGATACCTCACAGTGTTTGATGTGCAATGCTTCAGACACATTTCCAGCAGTATAGCCTTGTTTTACCACAACACCTCTGCTGGAATATATTCGACATTTTTGTGTTACATACCGGTGTGAAATATCTGACAGCAGAATTTTCCTCTGAGAGATCAGAGTGGAGTGGACAGCCAGCTGTGATTCTCTATTCGGTTCTCTTCAGTGTAATTGAACCAGGCTGGAAAGGAAAACACAGCTCTTTATTACACACTGCTGCAACATGCAGAAAGGCTCGCCATCTGGCTACTTATCTCTCCTGCATTCTCTCTACCTCTATTTGTTTCCCTCCACCTTGTTGTCTCTGCCTCTTGTTTAAGAAAAAGATTGAGATTAAATGAGAAAGAGAGGGAGCGGTAGCAAACCAAAAGGAAGGAGAACGAGATTAAAAAGAGGGTGAGGAGACAATGAGAGAGAGGATGAGGAAGAGAGCAGATAGAAGAAAGAAAAGGGAAAAAATCTGAGAAAAGACAGAGATCCAGAAAAAGAAGCAGAAGATAGACAAAGATAAAGAGCAGGCATTTTGTTGTACGTTTCTGTTTTCTTGTTCTGTCTTTATCCTCCTTTCTACCTCTCCATCCTCGCCCTCCCTCGCTCCCTAACGAAGTTATCTTTCTTTCTCTGTCACGATTTTCTCCAGTCTGGGTTTCCTCCAGGTAAACGAGACTTGGCAGCAAACAAAACCTAAAAGTAAAAGAAGAAAACTTCTGCAGAATCTGCTGGGGAAAGAGAGGGATTGTTTTTATGGCTAAATTTTCATTTCCACCTCTCTCAAGTAGACGTTTTATCATCTGAAGTGCTTCAGCTTTGAGTGGGGAAATGTCACCTCTGCTCACACCACGTACGCCTCCATTTTCAGGTTTACATGTTAGGTAAATTCAAATGTCTTACACACTTGTGGCTTGACTTTTTTTTTTAATGTTTCCAATATTTTGAGATTAAAGGAGCCAGTAGCTGTTTCTGTAGTGGAATTAACATTAATGCCCGTACATTTGACATAAACTGACTGACATTATTATTTCTCCACGATGCCCCTCTTGTCATTTAAACTCATAACTAAGGCTCTGTTCGATCACAGTAGCTCTGCCTCTGACACCATGACGTGTTGGGTTCTTTCTTTCTAACTCAGATGGGTCCTGCCGGTGTGTTTTAGGACTTTTATTGAACAGCACTTGACCTCATTTATCAGAGGGCTAACTTGTTGAACTCCCCTCCTTTTGGCCCACGCCCCCTGTGATCCCTGAACGATGATGCATGTTGATGTAGACGTCACCCACAACACACCACATGATTTGTCAACAGACTCCACCCACAGCAACGAAGGGGTTGATAGCTAACAACAGTAAGTGTTTTCAACACAGAAAAGTGGATGAATAATCACAGAAAACAGACAATGTCGGATGTGTCTTTATGGATTATTTTGCAAAGTATACAAGTAAATTACAAAGTATACACTTTAGTCCAAGGCTGAATCACAAAGCCTCAGAAAGAGGTACAGTTCGATTGATCAACCACAGGGATATGTTGTTTTTTCACTGCAATAAGACACCACTTAATAGTAAGGCACCAGACATGGCCCTGCCACACACATGACTTGACTGACTACTCTTCTTATTAACAGATTTATGCATGAAAATAAATAAAACTATATCCTTAAATTCCCTTTTTCTCTTTTTCTGCTCAATTTAACTTAGCGTCACTTATAAAGCAGAAACACCAAAAGCAAAAGAGCAGATAGAGTCCACAATGAAAAGAGGAAGTAAAGCTAGTAGGAGTGCTAAACTTCGCTTTTTATAGGTCTGCTTTACAATATATTTACTCTGATAATAAAAAAAAAAACACATCCCAATTCCACAAAGAATTTACAGAAATCTATAATGCCCTTTTCTTAATTTACTTCAACAGCATACACACTACTACACTCACAGTCTAACTTTAACCAGTATACCTGGTGTCCCAGAAGACTTTCAGATTGACCTACTACCTACCCCTTTCCTGACTTGCTACATAGGAAGTGCAGTCATAAAAATAATGTGCCAACAGTCTGTCGTCTGAGTAGTCTGACCCTAACTTTCTTGTCCCCTCTGTGTCTCTGTCTGTAGTCTGTGTTTGCTGTAACCTCTGCGTGTCCTTGCCAGGTGTGTGTGTGTGTGTGTGTGTGTGTGTGTGTGTGTGTGTGTGTGTGTGTGTGTGTGTACTGTACATATCCCGGCTGCAGCTGGCTTGTGGGTGACCCATTTGTTCAGGTCAGACTCTGAAAACAACCTCAGCAGCTTCCTGTCCGACCAAAGGAAGACCACAGTGCCATTTGCTTCACCTTCAACTACTTCATAAGCTTGTGCACAAACAAGCACAAACATCTGCTCACTTCAGCTGCTGTTTTTTCCTCTGCTGTAGGAGCCTGGTTAAAGTCGGAGGAGACAGTGACGATGAAAACAAAGAGAGCTGACTTTGCTGCTGCTTTCCTGCGTGGACGGATAGTGGTAGCTGGAGGACTTGGTAAGAGTTTGCTGCTTTCACACTGCAAGTTTTTTTTTAATTTCACTAGATTCATTTTCCATAGTTCATGTGAGAACAGACTGATCGTAGAAGTGTTTGCATGACTGAATGTATTTGACAACAAATTGAACATCTGTGACAAATAAGAAATCCAGTTAGAATAAGCTTATAAATGAGAGAAATTGTTGCATTATTTGTTTTATTTATATGATTGACTGCACTTGATGACAGGTTTGACCATCATAGCTTTTGTTGATGATCTCAACATTTAAGGAGGTCTGGAGAAGTGAATGGCTGCAATTCTGTGAGCTAAATGAAGTCCTGATGCATTTATTTTTTTCTTAAAAATATGATTTCCTTCTTGCGAAATACCCTGTATGCCCGTTAGTATACATGAGGGAGTATTTCTAGCCTGTCATGTCATGTCTGATATCTATCTTCAGGTCATGAGCCCTCAGCCCTGGACACAGTGGAGGCCTTTCATCCTCAGAAAAAGAAGTGGGAGAGGTTGGCTCCCATGACTTTCCCCCGATGCTCCACCTCCTCCATTGTCATCAGAGACCGCCTCCTGGTGGTGGGAGGAGTCAATCAGGTACACTTGTGCTAAATTTATCCATGTTATGTGATCCATTTAAACTTTTATAAGCAGTACATAATTCCAGGAACTCAGCAGCAGAACCACTAAGACATCTATAAGTATCCATGGTGACATATGTATGAGTCACTGTTGATAGTGACAAGCATGACCCACAGTTTACCTATTTATTTATACCCTCTCCTCAATGTAGAGTACCCTCCACTGCTGTGTGTGTGATTTTATTCTGTGGTCAAGTACTAGTAGGTAGGATTGTGATTGTGTGTTGTGAAAAGGCCTTTATCTGTCAGACTGCCTGCTCACTGTATGTCTGCTCATCAGGATCACACCACCGCAGATCTGTCCCTGCCTTACACGAAACACACTGCACATGACAATGTTGGACAGTAATGTGCTACTTTTATGTTCATATATAGCATTTCATGACACGGTCCATATGTACCAGTTATGCATATTATGCATATTATTTTTAAAAATATTTACTACAATAAAACATCCGTATTCAGTGCAGTACAAGTGCATTAAGACTTACAGGTAGTAGCAGAGTCCTCCTCTTCCAAGAATCTCCGCCTTATCATGCTGGAGGGGTTGTTGCGCCCCTGTGACGCTGAGAACTGTGTTGTTGGGGGCAATAGTTCTTGGTAGGGTCTTCTAAGGTAAATTGGTCCCAGGGAAGGGCCTCCATCTACCAAGAAAGAACTGCAGTGAAAAAGGACACTGGGGCTCCCTTCTGGAGCTAGATCTAGTAGGGAAACTCACTGACCAGCATCTGGTATCCAGGTCTTGAACCATGTCACTGTTGTCTGAAGCACAGCAGGCAATTGATTGGGAGGAACAGTCTGCCTGATCTGATCTTGAGTGATGCATTGTTGTTGGACTTCTGTGCTTGTCATGCATTGGCCATAACAAACACCATGTTCAAGCATATGGTAATTCATAAATTTACTTGGTAGCAGAACACCTTATGCCAAACATCAATGATTGACTTTGTGGTTGTATTATCAGTTCTGCAGCACCGTGTGTCTTGGACACTTGGGTGAAGAGAGGAGCTGTGAATTGCTCATCAGATGGTTGTAGATGCTTGAAGCCATTTCGCTTCTCTTGCAAGAAGTTTCTTTGGTTCATCAGAGCTCTCAGAGTGCTGGAAAGGAGAACCTCAGGTCCAGGAGGATTAATGCGGATTCCATCCTGGTTATGAAATAGTGGAATAGTGAACTCTTTGCCCTAGCAGGGTTACCAGAGGGGTCCTACACTGTGGAAGTATGGGGTACCAGAGATGTTGCTACAAGCCATCCTGCCCATAAATAACCAGAATGAAGGCTATGTCTATATAAGGGTTGTTCCTTGTCATCAATTCTGTTTGTGATTTTCATGGATAGGATTTCAAGGTGCAATCGGAGGGAGGGGACCTCAGAATTGCTTCTCTGCTCTTTGCAGATGATGTGATTCTGTTGGCTTCATCAGACCATGACCCTCAGTACACACTGGGGCACTGCAGTTGAATGTGAATTGGTTGGAAGAGTCAGCATCTTCAAGTCTGAGGCTGTTCCCTCTTGGGTGCTCCAAGCCAAAGAGTTGAAGTATCTTGGGGTCTCATTCATGAATGAGGGAAATGGAGCATGGGATTGACAGGCGGATTGGTGCAGCGTCAGCAGTAATGCAGCCATTGGGCTGTTGTGGGGAGGGGGGGGCCTCAGCCGGAAGGCACAGCTTTCAATTTACCAGTCGAACTAAGTTCTAACATTCACTTATGGTCATGAGCTTTGAACAGTGAAAGAACAAGATTGCGGACACAAGTGGCCGAAATGAGTTTTTCCATAGGGTGGATGGGCTCACCCTTTCAAAAAAGGGCTGTTGAGCCGCATTGCCACTTCCCCTTCATGGAGCAAGTTGAGGTGGTTCAAGCATCTAAGCAGGATGCCTGAGCATCTTTCTTTCAAAGTTCTCTGGACATATATAATTGGAAGGAGACCCTGGGGTGGACCCAGAACAGGAGCTGGAACATGTTGAGGAGAAGGATTTTGCCCCTGTTGTTGAAAATGGATCGATCTCCTCTGCCAAACATAAAAGCAAGATAAGGCTTTTGTTATCATCACTATTGAATATCAGATTTAATATGAATTATCTAAAGGCGTTACCCACCTCCATTAACACAATTAGTTCTCATCATAATTAACCCTGATTATCAACAGAAGGATTTGGAATATAGATTTGAGGATTATACATAATATAGTTACATATGATAAGGTAATAAATGAAATCTGTGCTTAAGTTGAGTTTTAGTTTTGTTTTAAAAATTCAAGTCATATCCTTATTCAGCCGTAACTTGTATTTTGAGGGAAAGAAGCTCCCTTTATTTCTAATCCCAAAGTTTCTCTGAGGTTATATATTGACTCTTCAAACTGTAAATAAGTCACAGTCAAGGCTCAGCTGCCATGTACTGCCTGCTTTTTAGAGCTGGGTATCACAAAACAGTTCTTGTGGGAATCACACCAGTGTTATATACCTGTGAGGATTGTAAAGAATCATCATAGTTGGAAAGTTTCCAATATAAATTGATCGCTGTGCAGTTTCAGCCAGTTCACTGTCATGTTGTATGAATGAAACAGGATTTTGTCATTTGGACACTTAAACACCAGAGCAACTGACAGAAGTAAAGTCGCCTCAGGTGTGCATTAGGTAAGTGGTACTGTTCGATGTGGCATCTCAACAGAAGAAAACAAGGACACACAATGTCATTAATGCAAAGCACCTGGACCCAGGCCCAAACACTATCATCCATTTATAGAGCCACTGTATCAGCAGTTTCAAACCTGCAGTTCTGGACCTGCTGTTTTTGTCTGACCTGCATCACCTGTTGGCAAGACAAGCAACAGCAGCAGTAGTGCACCTGTAGAAATTCAGATTTGTGCCATCAACAGGGAAAAGAGCTCGTTTTAAAAAATGACAGAAAATTGGTATTTTAGATTGACTAAACTACTATGTTTTGAATAATTCAACTACAGCTCTGATTCTCCAAATGTGTGTAAAATGAAAATTAAAACAGAATGTAATTATTTGCAAACAAACTGTGTTTGCTGACGACAGTCTTACGCAGTGTGTCTGAGCCCATACAGTCATGTGTTTGACAAAGTGTTGAACCTCACTCCAGGATGAACCTTTCATACCCAATCATGATCCTATCACCTGTTACCAATGAACCTGTGGAAGGATCCAAACAGGTGTTTTTGGACTTTTTTGGTCTTTTGTTGCTCCTGTCCCAACTTGTTTGGAGTCAGGGTTGTATTGTAACTGAGGTTAGTTACATTTTATGTAAAAACTCATCAGGACATTGCTTTTTTGAGTTTCGTTCATATTGCTAAATCCTGTTTGGTGCATGGAAGTATGTGACATCACTTTTCTCTAACTGAGCCCCACCCACTTCAAACCAGTGAAAACACAGCTGACAAAAAACTCAAAATACAAAAATTTTCTTTGTGAAATAATTAAAACTGTTTAACTTTCTCATAAAAATGTGTGTTTATGTCGAACTTTTTCACTCGTAGAAGAAACTGAGAAAATGCATTTTTAGGGTCTTTAATATTCATCGAAGCTCGGTGTGGCGCAACAGTTTCAAACCTTGAAACTTAGATGCAAAGAAAACAGCATCTAAAACAAACAACAATATTCCTGCAGTGTTCGACTTTCGTTGCTCGTAGGTGGCAGCAAAAAAAACAAAACTGGACAGAGAATGACTGAACAGCTCTGCCTTGTGGACAGTCTGAAGCCAGCTACAAGTGACTGAGTTTGTAAGTTTGTGTGTAAGAGTGCAGTATCATTCTTATATGTCATGGCCACAGGAAAGATACTGTGTCTAAATTATTTCATATTTAGTCAGTTGAACTGTTGGTAATTTTCATCCCTGAATGAACTTGGTTACATATCATGAAGCATTATTTTTATGGTTACTTTAAAATATAATACTTGACACTCTAAATTAGACATTAGTTAAACTCTTGGCGGGAACTATGTGAGGTATGAGGTGTCCTGAAATGCAGCCTCAATAAACAACTCCCAACCAATCAGACACAAGAATCTTCATTTATTTAAGGTTTTGAATTAAATTCTAGTAAAGAAATGCTTCCAGGTTTTTTTTCCCCACCAATCCTTTCTTTATTTCTCCCTCTCTGTCTCAGGTTCCCAGCTCAGCCCATGAGATCCTGTATGTGAAAGAAGAAGAGTATCTGTAGCCTGTGGTAATTGACACCAGAAGAATGCAGCACATCAGTGATTCCACTTCCTCTTCTCTGTACAACCCTCCTGAATCAGACCGTGGTGCAATATGTAGGAAGCAGTGAAAAAACACAGAGATGGAGTCTGAGTGAAAGGCCCGGACTTTGAGATGTAATGTAACAGATAACACTGCCCCCTGCTGGGCGGTACTGACACTGAGGCCCGCATGGAAGCAAACACATGCACAATGGAGGAGCTGGCTCTTTCTTTATACTGAGTGATGTTTCTTGATACTTTTAGTATGTGACACTTCTGCATTGTATGTTGTAGTGCATACATGGAGGAGAACTTTTGTAGCTTATATGTCTAGTAATGTAGACAGAAAATATATGGATGACCTATGTTATGGCAGACAGGCATTTCATGTTTGGTTTGATGTCTTTGTTCATGTGTTTATTTGTGCACAGCTTGCTAACAAGCGAGCATTTGTAAATAGTGTGATTTCAGCATAAGATTTTAATTTAGTTTGATGACATGAGTGCAATATTTATATATTGTTTAATATCATCTAGCAAAAAAAAAACCTCACTGGAACGTGAGTAATGTCTGTTAAACGGTACTGTAACAAAATTTGCACTAAAGCCATTAACACTGAGTGGGAGTTGATTTTACCATCAATAATTTCTAGTGTAATGTCTGATAGTAATTACACTGAGAATGCTGTACTATCACTCTTCTATGCTGTAACAGTGCACATTTGTGGGTATGATCATAGATATGATTTATTGCATTGCATATATGAAAAGTAACTGTATTAAATTACAATATGTTGTTTGTAGACAAAGAAATGGATCCAGTTTGACTCTAACTGATTGTACACATTTTATTCCTTCAGCAATACAAGCTCTCTTTTTGTCATTGTTTCATTTGTGCTACATGTGCTGTGCTGTAATAACCATCAGTTAATAACACCTCACTCAGGTTGCGATTTGTTTTTGTGACTTCAGAGATAATCTGACTGCTATTATGCTTGCTGTCATTATAGTCAAAAGCCAAACTGTTGTCTCTTTGGCTCGGGCTGATGTGGAACAGGCAGCCAAGCTGTGAAATATTTCATCGTGTTTGAAATTCCTCTTCTGAAGATTTTACTTCATCCTACAACTGGATCACTCTCTGATGTGAGGAGTCATATTCAGTGGAATAAATTGGATTTGTTGTTTGAAATGTACTTGCTATCCACTAGATGGCAGTGATTGCACACATGATTCCACACAAGTGTTTGTGAGTCGTTCTCTCACAGTCTTAGATATAATAATATTACATATGGAGCAATGTGTTCCAAGTCAGATAATGTACATTATCTATTATAGAAATGGCACTTTCTCAGCTAAATTTAAACGTTCAGAAGCTCAGAATATATTATGATAAGTAATACCAAGATAGGACAAGAAAAAAAAAGAAAATTGTACTATGACAGGAGTTTATTGTTAGATAGTTCATGTTTCTTATTTTAACACTATCACGTATAGGTAAATATGGCATTATTATGGGGAGAGCAACTAGAGGAGCTGTTTTTGTGCAAACTGCACAAATCGCAAATTGTCATGCATGGAAAATATTTAAAATCCCAAGCCAAAATTACAGCCTGTTCAGTCAGGGTGCATAATGAACCATTACTATACTGATCTGCTCAGAAGTCTGGATTTAATAAGATAGTGGTTCGTCTTGCTCAGTAAGCTGAGTAAAAAAAAACACCTGTTTTATGGTCAAGCAGCTGTGGCAGACCAACCTTGACGTGTCAGCATGCCATTAGAAAGCTTATGGTTTGAGCATATAACTGTTTGTGGACCCATGGATTTCCCCTTTCACTCCCTGTGCCACAAAACCTTCATGTTGACTCAAAACAGCGTGAGAACATACTATCTGAGGTCTGAGGAGATGAGAAGTGCCGAAATGACTGAGCAAACAACAATCAAAAATTTCCAGACTGAGAACAAGTTTCATCTGAAAAATATTTACCTTCTACAGTGTGAGGCAAATCATGCTTCCCCTTTGCCTGATACAGACGGTTCCACAGGAGGAGGTGAATGAATGCAAGATACATACAACCAGAGCCATTATCTCATCACAGACTCTTCACACGCTGAATCCCACCGACCCCTCCTGTCTCTGGGGATCTCCAGTGGGGAGCTTACCAAACCAGGTGAAGACCTTAAAACTTCCATCATACCAAACTTGACTTAAGGAATTGAGTATTTATGTTAAGTGTTGTTACCTCTTTGCAACCATGTTCAGAACAGCTAGCTCAGAGTCTCCTTAATAATCTTAATAATAGTCTTTCTGTCATGTGCCCATACTGCCACCTACTGTTTCTAGCTTTCAGAACGAGGAAGAAGATTCATTTACAGTGGTAGTTTATTAGTACTGAGAAGGATCATAAAATCTCCCATAATTTAGTGTTAGAAAACATTTCTGTATTCATTCATTTCATTCCTGCCTGGTTGTGTAAGAATTCATGCCATCTTGAAAATCTGGCTGTCATAAAACTGTTACTCTTCTATAACTGTTTGTAAAGTCAGCTTCTTATGTCATTTTAATGTTCCTGTGTTTTACTGGGTCGCGGTGGATGATGGATGTGTGACATTTGTGAGGAGAATGAAGAGCCCTGATTGACAGACAGAGCCACCGTTCACCTCCCGTTGCCAGAGGACAAAAACAACCGAACAACTTGTGATCACCCTCTTATTCTTTTATCTCTTGTTTTTCTTTGCTCTCTTCCTCTTTATGTCATCTGTCGCTTACTTTTTCGTTCTCACTGCATTATTCTGTCTTCAACTTTTTTTTTGCTTTTGCCACATGCTACAGAGTCAGTTTTCTTTTTGTCTGCATGCAATATTTGTGTCCTGTGTCATTACAAGTCAAGTAAATGTAAAGTGGACCACTGGTAGGATCTTTGTCAGGCACCTACACACCTTCTACAGGTGGAACAACCCAGAGTCCAGTATGAGGAAGCTCCCAGCTACCACTTTAATTAGACTTAGACTTAGACTTTCTTTATTGTCATTACACAATATACACAGCAGTGCAAGTTGGGTAACGAAATTCCGATGCAATGGCTTCCGACAAAGAGTCAGCAACAATAGTGTCAGTCCGTGCAGTAAAAAAATATGTAAAAAAGAGATATAAATATATACTATATATAAATACGGTGCTATGAGCAATGTATAGACATATGTAAATGAACATTGCTGTGTGACTGTCTGTATATAAAGCATGGATGGAGTCTAAGTGATGTCACCTGTAAGCCATCATGACATTGTGCCCACCTGCTGTGTGAGCAACTTAATCATTTGTAAGGTGGAAATCTGTGCACAGGAATTTTATTTTGAAATTTGATGTGTCATGTCTGTCAAAGTGATAGACATCTACAGAATGCTTTAAACTGTATGTTGATTGGCACTAAAAGGTCCTTGACCATCCGAAGTGATTGATATTGGATTTATCTAATGTGGCCTAACGTAGCAATAAGAGCTGCACTCACAGTGTTACAGCCAGCTTTGGTAATGGTTGGAAAGGCTTGTTAGATAATGCTTACAAGATAAACCTTTCTTCTTCCCACAGTGGGGAAACTCGCATTCACTGCTTTACTCCTCATCTCTGCTGAGCTCCTCTGTCAGGCTTTCACTGCTGCCCACCAAGGGTCAAAATTTGTTCCATAAATGAGTCTTTCCCACACACACACACATACACACACACACACACACACACACACACACACAAAGACAAACACAGTCTTTACTTATTTCTTTTTTGAGGAATTTACATATAGACATACATTTATTTCCTGGAGACTAACCTGAGGGACAACCTGACCTTAACCTAACCCTAACCCTAACCTAACAATAACCCTAACCTAACAATAACCTTAGCTGTTGACAGTTTTCCAAATTGAGGACACCACTTTTGTCCCCAATTGCACCACTGTCAAGAATCAACTGGTCTTGAGTCGGGTGTTTATCCCCAGTTTGGACATAAGTGAACACACACACACACACACACACACACACACACACACACACACACACACACACACATTCATTTTAGACATCACCCAGTCTAAAATGGGTTAAGTGAGCGTGTTTGTGACTGCTCTCTGTGGCTGCTGTATTCCTCTCTGTGTTTTTTCCACATTAACTCGGTCAAAGTAATTGTCCCAGCAAAAGCATCAGAGAGACACAGAGGGGGACAGTTATTAGCCTGAACTAGTAACCCCTCATTTAACCATTCAGGTAACAGGAGGACAAACAGCACAGTGCATGACTTTCACTATTACACGAAGAAAAGAAAAGAATCTTTTACATGTCTTTGTCTCCAATGGAAAAAAAATGGCACTTAAAAAGAGAAAGATAAAATACCATTTCAATAATGAACGGCTGTTTTCACACTTCAACCACTATCTGTCACATCTGTATGCATTACCGTAAGTCTGACAGAGCACGCAGGGAGGAGCTTCAATCAGTCATCGTGGGCTGGTTGTCTGGTAACAGGTCATATTTGATCTGCTTTCCTAATGTGTTACATAAGTTGTGACTCTGTTTGCATGTTCAAATAGTAGCAGGAAAGTCCCAGCACGTGTGTCAGAGGATGGGTGCATGGGGGTCGATGTAAGGGAGGGAGGAGGGTAGTCTGGGCAAAGTGCACAGTGAATGCTGGTATCTAACCTGGCTCACTGTTCTCATATGATTTATAATAAAGAGTTAAGTAATATATAAAGGAAACATATAAAAATACAAATGAACAAAACATCAACATAAAACTATCAAATATTGTACTAGTCTGATGTAATTACTACATTATGGCTTCATTACAATGGATCCATGTCTGAGCACTATATGTTATATAGAAGGCCCATACCTTGTGATTTTGTTTGACAAACACGGGTAGAGAACATCATGCCCACATGGAACAAGTACAGATACACACACAGCAAACAAGTCTCACATGTGCGAGGGTTAATGGTGAAAGAAGTAAAAAGAGTCTGTACTCACAAGAAAGTATCAACACTAGACTGTAAAAATGAAGAAAAAATGGAGAATGTTAAGAGAATAAAAGCTCATTTGAGTGCATAGAAAAGCTCTATAAAAATGTATTAGAAATACAAAATGGAAATACTTAAGCACAGTTTCAAAACTCTGATTAACTACAGAGTTAAAGTGAATGTAGTTTCCACCATTAGTATACAAAGAGTTTAGCAATATGATTAGCAATTTGATTTTTATACAGTAAATAAATAAGGACAGAAAAGAGAATTTCTTACAAAGCAGACTGGCGACAAACACTCGCACAAGGGTGCAAGAACTGATTAAGTGGATGAGTCTCAGAGAAGATACACACACACGCATGCTCAAAGAAATCAAATCCGGCCACACATGTGCACACACTGATGATCAGCAGCATATAACACTGTCCTCCACTCTGTGATCATTCTCCAGTGTCTGATATTATTAAAGGATCCTTCTAATGTAACAGGCCATTTAATTAGGTTGTGTTTTGCCAAAGCCAAATGACAAAAGCAAGCAATAATAATCCAATTTAGAAAAAACAATGGTAACCTCAAGTCTACGAGTAAGGTTTGTTTTAAAAGTGTAAAAACAGTAGTATCGTCCTTTAAGATCAGGCGGGTCCTGCTTAACTGCTTTTGCCTCCATTCTCCATCGCATCATGGAGAGATGGAAAATTGATGTCTGTTTTCTTTAATGTGTGAACCATGTGCTGCCTGCGGGAGGTTACTCTTCACCCACCCATACACACACACACACACACACACACACACACACACACACACACACACACACACACACGTTTACACTCATACCAGTACAGCAGTTAATCGATAAAGCTGCTGGTTATTCTCCAACATCTCTACAGTTGAATTTTCTTCCATTTACTGTACTTGTACATTACTTGTCAATGTAGCAGAGTTTCTTTAAATATCAACTGGCTCTTCCATGTTTAACAGTAATGCCACCGGCTGTGTGTCGTACTTGCTGCTACAGCCATTTGGAAGGTCAGAGCTCATTCATTACAAGAGCCGGGGGGTCACAGGTCAGGACATCCGCTGCACTCTGTGATCCCAAATGAGGCTGTGTTTTTAGTAATAAGAGAAGTAGACCGCAGTAAGAGTTGTCATTCATGGTACACATGGTTGCAGAATGTACCTTGTATGTATGTGTCACAGCTGGTGCCAGCAGAGTTACATGAACACAGGGGAGAGGCCCCAGATGTAGACGTCTGAGCCAGGGCAGGTGAAGATTAACGATTCATTGCAAAAAATCAAGATACAAAAGCCTAATGGGATGAATCAGACAAGAGTCAAATCCAGAGACCACTGTCCAAACGAGCAAACAAATCTGCCAAGGAACAGCAGGTAGCAGGTGACGACAGGAGGGAACGTCTGAGGGCTTTGAATGGCAGGTGTGGAGAGATGAAGGAAAGCACATGGCCTGGGAGCAGTGAGCAGGGGATGAGACAGATTGTGGCACTATATCTTCCATCATTGATATATTTTATTTTCTCTCCTATGGAGAGTGAGATCCCATAAGTAACTGTCCAGATCAATACAAACATGTTCAAAATTGAAGGATGAGACAAGATGCACATAATAAATGAGCTTCAACTGCAAATAGCTGACAATTTCTTAATGTGGAAGCTTTAAAGGATAATTCCAGTTTATTACGACCTGAATCTTATTTTTGTGTCATTTCTATTGGTTATGATAATATTCTAGTCACCAATGTACATGTATTTGCTAAGAGCTGGGAACATCACTACAATAAGACAAGAAACATGAGCAGATGATCACACAGACTGGCAAAAATTGTGCACGCATAACTTCAGTTAGGAAGGTCAAAGCTGAACCAGGATGTCGGTCTGAAAACTTTGGTGAGACTTGATCACTGTTATTCAGCCAATCTGTTTTTATTTTGTTGCATCCAGCCGACCACTGTTGGCTGTGACAGTCTGAACAGAGCTGTTGAGGGCGGTTTACAGGGCGACAGACAAACACATTAGAGGGTATTTGAGGGGAAATTCTCTGATAAACGTGCTGCCATACAAAAATTGGAAAGTAATTTATACTGAAGGGAGCCTTAAATTTGTTTTTTGTTTTTTTTATTTAATCTGATTAAACAGATGTTATCTTTGCATTAATATTCATGATAGATATAATGTGAAGATGGCTTGCTACAACTCATTGTTTTTATATCTTGGCACCATCGCCATGTCTTAAAATAACTACTGTTGCAGTTACCCTTGGTTTGCAGGTCAACAGTCTCTTGGAGTTTCCCATAATTTGTTTATGTGATATTTATAAAGTTTGCCTCCAGGTTCTAAATGAGACTTGGTGAATTCATCTGGCGGAATGAGTTGATGGGATGATGTTGATGACAGCGCTCTCAGCAGGGGGTGAGGAGGAGAAGTGAACGCTCAAACTCAGGCTTGTCGCAGTTTTCTGCTCCTGCTCTGTGTGTAGAGGTTGGAAGAGATGGAGAGAGAGCGAGAGCAGGGGAGTGTGTTCAGTGGACAGCCATTCATCCTGGGCTGAGGGAAACTTTCCAAATCTCCCCCCTGACATTCTTCTGAGCTCAAAGAAGCCCCGGGACAGAAGTGGCCCAAAACTGGCACAGACCGCCTCGACGTTGCCAGGGACAGCCACTCTGCCGAGGCGTTGCTGGGGCCCAACGCTTTTTTGTCTTCCGTTCTCACCTCACTTCCTGGTTTGGAAAAGGAGGCTGGAGGATCATTAACCACTAGAAGGACCCCATACAACACTGTATGTCCACATGTAACCAGACCTCAGAGCAGGCTTACACATCTTCATTCAGTCAGCTATTTCTGCCGTCACGCCGGGAACAGGTGTTCTTTTTTTTTAACTCTAAAGCAAACATCCATCCGGTGCTGTCGTCAGGTAGATTTTTCCTAACCTCAAGGAAAGATGATTCATATCTGAAGTAGTTAAACAGACCAGATCGCACTGTTCCATGTCCTGTCTCTACAGCTCACGGTGTAACTTATTAATGCTATGTCCGCTCACTCCTTCTCACCCAGCCTCACAGTAAATGGACTGCGCTTATGTACACAGCGATTTTCTACCTTAACGGACAAAGAGCTTTGCAATTCAGCCTCTCATTCACCCATTCACACTTACACACATACTAATGGTGATGGAGCTGGCACGCACAGCATTCACCTGTCAAGCATGCCATCCATCAGAAGAAGCTTAGGGTTCAATGTCTAGCACACACTGAACCTCCAACCCCCCCCCCCCCCAGAGACAATCCTCTGTACCCCCACAGCATTTCCACAAAAAGGAAGCGCTTTGATCTTTAACTTCCTGTCTGCACTGGAAGTGTTATGTAGTTTGACATCTGCTGCTTGTGATCACCTTGTGCCTACATTTGATGAAACGTCTCCCAGTTTTATAGAATAATGCATTAAGGACTGCCACAAGAGGAAGACAATGAGACTGATATTTACATAGAGGCAATAATTAGATCAGATCTCCTGCACAGCTCTGGGATCAGCTGTCATAATATTCATGAGGCCTGGTGAGAGTGTGTTGGCATTTCTGCTTTATTATGTGTTCATGAAAACGTGTTAACACAATATCTTGTCATGTGAAACACAGAGTCACAGTGGAGGCTCAGCCACACTATTACACACAGTCCAGTTTCTATTATGAGAGCTTATTATGTGTAACAAGCGGATCATTACAGAATCATGCAAAAAAATAAAATGATTATATATGTAGTTGAGTCAAAGGTTTTAGATCAGACAAAGTAAAAATCATTTGATTTAGTGATGGTTTGTGAAGAGGATGAATAATTCATGATAGTTCATAATCTCTGAATTATCAGAGATCTATGTGCAGCACAAACGGAAATAGTTGAGCTGGTTGTGAGCTGGTCGATGTGGTAGGTATTGTGCCAAAGATAATTTGATCTGATATCTGTGTAGATGTGGTGTCGTCAGGTCATGTGACCTCCTTCCAGCTCTAGTAATTGCAGCCTATAGCAGGCTGTGTGAACTGATGGACTCGTTTTAATATAGCCGGCAGTAGTATCTGGTAATTAAGAGGCAAATCAGGAAACAGAAAAAAACAACAAAAAGAAAGAAAGAAAATGTGCAGGCCACATAAGGTTAATAACTGCCAATGGGACCTTCCCAACAATTCTTTTAAAATAACTTCTTATAGCTCCACTATTTTTGAATCTAAAGTCAGACTGAGCTCCATTAAAACACAACTGGCGGACTGCATCATGTGTTCTTTTACAACCCTTCAAACTGACCTGTTTTATCTTGCCCAGGTTTGTAGGCACTTGTCCAAGTGGTGTCCCAGGAAATCTTTGAAAAACACTAAACTGCCTAGTTTTCATGCTTTGAACTGGAAATTAGCATTGTCCAAGGATTCTTTAGAGGTTTTGGAAACTATTTAACTTCCACGTACAAAGCCAGAGCCACAACAAAATGTGCAGTGTGTGCAAGCACAAGAATAGTGGCTTGGTTGACTGAAACTGGAAGACTGAAAACTCTTATTATATTTATAGTGAACTATATTTTAGGACATGTCCAGTATCCTTTTTATATTGTTTATACAGATACAAAAAATGTCTTGTTAGAAATCCAAGCGATGAGTATAATAAGACTCATTTATCAAATACTGTATCATGTGCACTAAATGTGAGAATGAATCCTCTTAGCTCCTGAATCCTCTTAAGGACAACCCGTGAGTTTCCATTCTCCCTGCCTGCATTCCTGTACGACTGCAGTCAATGTGCAGCACCAAGCCACTGTGGCATCTCAAAACACATCTACAGAGGAAATCACAAATACATACAAGTGATTAAAGGCGTAATTTCATGTCAACAAAAAGTCAACTTTTCTTTGTTTGGTCGAGAATGGAAAGGAAATTTAAGACATAAGACATAAAACCGTAGTTAAACTTTGAGTCACTGCCAGTGAATGTATGTAGGTTTTTGGTTAAATAATACATTTTAGCTGACATGCTGCCAAAACCATCAATGAATGACAGAGGTGTTCAGTTCAGAGGTGTCTGTGACTTTTCATTCATTCTCAATGATTTTGTGTGTGTGTGTGTGTGTGTATGTGTGTGTGTGTGTGTGTGTGTGTGAGTCAGTGTGTGTGTGAGAGAGACATTGTCAGGCGGATGTTTGATTATTGTATTTTTAGTCTGGTTTTGAACTCAGATATTGTTCAGATATTACAGAGCAAGATGCCAGTTTAAAGCCATTTGTATGTAAAATCAAACTTTCTTTTGGATATAGACAACTGAAACATTGTTTATTGTTTTTTTGTTGGTGCTGGCGTACACGAGAGCACAGACGGGTCTGTCTACAGACTCTAGCTATTGGCTAAAATAAAAAAGAGTGATGGCTGTCAGATGGCCCTTCATGTCAACTCTTGTGTTGTTCTCCACAAAACGCATGAATATGAAAAAGTGACAAATTTAATAACTTTGACTTTCAGTTTTTAAAAATCAGAGAAACTGTCCTTTATATTCTATATGGCCTATAACTGTTTGACTGACAGTGACACCTAGAATGAATTTATAATACGCAGCATTAGTATTTTCCTGTCATGCTAACTGTGTGATCAGAGACCTGTTCCAGGAAGTTATCTGGAAATCTTTGCTCGATAAAACCCAGAAACCGCCCCTCAAATCTAGAGCAAGATCTGGTGCAAAAAAGGGCTGTTGTGGTTTACAATGGTTTACCATATAATGGAATAAACCTACTTTTTTGGTTTTTCCCAAAATGTCAAATGATTCATTTAAATTCAATTGGAAATATATCATGTGATCATCTGTTAGATGTTACTCAATATTAACGAGCTGGAAATGCTCGTTGACTGCATTACAGGATATCTACATCGATCAACATCTAAAAGTCCCCACATCCTCCTGCAGACCTTTCACTCACACTCCTCTTGCAGTGTGAGTAACAGGAACACAGAGAGCGAGTCCGTCACAGCTTCCTGTTCACCTGCGAGTGTGGGGGAGAAAAGCAGCAAACAAATCCACCCAGCGACCACAGTGTGACTGTTGCTCAGTCCTCTGTCATTACTGGGTGTTTACGCTGTGTGCAAACTGGCCGGGCTCAGCGCTCTGCCAGCGTGAGGGCCATGTGGATGGATTGTAGCTTCTGCTCTCGGAGCGATGCTGGGGCTGCTGATACTGTGCCGAACGGCTGTATAGCAACGGGCAAACAGCACAACAAAGCTGCAGGTCCTCTGGGGACGTTGTTAGAGCCACTGCTCTCCTAGGAACAGCGTTAGGAGGCCGAGGCAGCGTACAATTCATCCGTCAGATAACATGCAACACACACACATACTCTGCAATCCCTCGATGAAAAGAGCCACAGTATCATCCAATATTGGAGCTAATCAAGGACCACAATATTCCAGAATTCATTGTGAGCTACCACAGGGGATGCAAAAAGGCAATAAACCCATACACTGATAAACAAGTACCATGAGGTTGGCAAGACAAATATTTTGGTGCTGTGAGAGAAATAAATATCAGATAGGTCAAGATGTCAGTGCAAGGAGAAAATGAGTGTAATGTGAAATGTGTTGATAGTAACAATCTAAAGTCTGGAGTGTTTTAGCATCTTTCAGCTTAATGTTTTGGTTTTATGTACTGTGTAATTTAATGTCTGTAACGTCTCTGTTTTGCCTCACTTTCATTGCTCTCTGAGGATACAGGGTGTCATATGCTCTGCAGATTGTCAGGCCTCTCTAGGCAAATTTGTGATATTCGTAAGATAAAAAATTGACTTGACTTGGCCTAAGTCTCATCAGCCAGTTTCCAACAGTGGTCAGCAGCTGTTTTTGGCACAGTGACTCACTCTGTACTTCTACCCAGGAAACCAAATGGCACGGAGACAAAGTTAGTGACTAACTGGTGAACACTGCGGAGCATTTAGTAGTCAGATATTTTTCTTAGGAAACCAAAGTAAATGCCAGTGGTAACACTTTATTCGGCCTTATATTTTGTCTTTTTTAATTCTATCCACTTTGCTGCTGTGAAATGTGAATTTCCTCCCTGTGGGATGAATAAATGTCAATCTTATCTTATCTTCTCTTATCTTTGCTGATTCATTAATCATAACAACTCTATAAAATGATAATATATAAATGTAGTCTTTACAGCTTGCTCTGTTGCCCTTAAGTGGCCAAACAGTCAATTAATACAGGTTTAAATTACAACTCTTGAGTCCTTGAGTCACTCGTTCTTGTATAGAGAAGAATGACAGTGTTAAACAATAGAGGCCCATAAATTGAACCTTGGGGAACTCCACAGACAAGTCTATAAACCCACTTTAATCATACAGATGAAAAAAGGAACAAAAAGTCTATTTATAGTAGTTAAGAAAGAAAACAAAACATTGTGTAATAAGTCAGCTAACCCAGAAAATAATATTGTAGTAATATTCAAATTATTTTTCAGTGGGTTTCTCTTTTGATTTGTCTATATATTGTGAGATTTTAAAAACGAAATTCTTCTTAATATCCCTGTCTCTGTCTTGTGTCTTCAGGTCACTTTAGTGTAAACTGACTTTCCAAACTTTGACTTATGTAAGTCTTTACATTGGTGTGTTCTCTGTGTTAGTGGATGAGTGACTAAAAGCCACCTGGGCTCAGTTAGACTGTACTGACATGCGTGTGCGTCCATTCATTCAGGAATCTGTTGTTCAATCCAAATATGTCTCAGCTCCCTGGTAGTAAATTAGCAGGCTTGTGGAGGAGACTGGCACGAATTTCCACACACACGGAGGAAGGGGGGTGGAGGTGGAGGGAGGGGACGTGCCTGTGTTCAGTGGAGGAGGAGGGGTGGGGGGCTGTATCGTTAGCCCAGAGTGTGGAGGGAGGGCCCGCCTTGTGGCTTCCTGGCCCCCTGCACCGGACGGGTGGATTATAGATGCGCATCCAGGCAAGCCGGGCGGCGGGGGCCACTGGACGGCTGCAATGTGACGGGGGGTCGGGAGAGACCGGGACACAGCCTGAGCCGCGCGGAAGGGAGGGAGGGAGGGAGGGTTTAACCATTAACCAGCGTTAACCTAGCGGGGCAGCTGTGCGGAGCCGGCACCGTACATAAGGCGTGAGCACCGGCGTCCACGCCTCAGCCTGAGCGCGTGAGCAGGAGACATCCAACCCAGGACACTCGCTCTTGGTCATCAGTCCGCTCGGAACGCGTCTCATCACCGGACACTGAGAGGTAACCGGGGGGCTTTTCACCACACTGGACACATGGTTCACATGAGAGAATGAGCTTTAATGTGACGGCATGTGACACACTGTTAGACCTCATCTGCTGCTGCTCTCTCTCTCTCTCTCTCTCTCTCTCTCTCTCTCTCTCTCTCTCTCTGTATGTGTGTGTGTGATGATGATGATAGATGATGGATCACCGTGATCTTGATCTTGGCTTCATTGATCGCATTGACTGCATTGACTGAGTCCCAGGCTCGTAGTGATAGTGACATGTGCTGGAACAGGGAGCCCTCAGCTCCGGGCTCAAATGAGCAGCAGAATAGAAAAGGAGGGCCAGTCTATTCAGGCCTGACCAGGGGAGCACTAATTTACGCCTTTGCCATGTTGGGTTCGGGCGGTGTTGGTCCTGACTACTAAGCAGAGGATTGTTTCACCGGGAAAGTCTGTGTGCGGATGTCGCAACATGCAGGCGGAGGAGAGCTGCGGCAAGACGGCGACAGCGAGGCCGGATGCGAGAGAATCGGCATTCAAAATAAAAGTGCGGATTTTAGTTACGTAAAACTTTGGCGAATGTAGGTCTTCAGCTTGATTCATGCGGTCTGTGTGAGCTCTGTGTTGTTAGGTAAAATGCATGGGGAACTTATTGAAACCTTTAAACAGGATTTTAATATTTTGTGAGTCTCATCACATGAAATCATGACATCACATCATATCCCTACATCCCCAAGCTGTGTTAATATTCAGGGGTCTTAGTATAGAATTGCTATGTTTTTTCTCATAATTGAGAACAAGGACAGATTACTATTGTTATTAATACTGTTAAAACTATGTTTTCCCACATCTGTTTCCATGAGAAAGGGAAATATTTTTTCTTTATTTCACAGTTCCGTAGCTGAATTCCAAATCTAGTAGAAAATTGGTCTCTTAAATGTAATTTGTAAATGTCAAGTTTACTACTATAATTTTGGTGTAAGCGTCTCTTTTGCAGTTTCCTTAAAGAGACTTTTATGTCTGTTGTTGTTTGAATTAAATACGGACTGAACTCAATGCATAGGGGTTTTACTCTGAAAGGCGTAACCGGAAGTGTGGCATTTACATCGCCGTGTTAGTGACGGCGGTGGACACTCCGTTTCCAGAGGATGTACGCAGCAGCAGCAGCACCTCTGTTAATGGGAGAATATTTTTAGCCGCCGGGAGGAAATTTGGCGCTTTGATGAAACTGTTTTTAAACTCACTGTTCGTCTCTCCTCACTTCTGTCATAAACAGTGAAGTGTTGTTTTTTTTGCTGGGCTTAAATACTATAATAGTCTATTACAAGAGAGAGGGTAATAAGTTATGGTGCTTATGGAGTTTTATTATTCACAGAATATTTGTTTTCCAGAAGTTAGATCATAACATTGTGGTGCTGTTATGTTTTGTTACTAATTTACATTTCTATAATTTTCCTGTGAAATTCAGATACTTGTAGTTTGCCTACATTCCTTTAGAATGGCTGTGTTGTGATGAAGAGAATGAAAAACATTTACAATACATGATAGAAAAAAGTATTTTTCAAAAAATCTAAACAGATTTTTCAGATCTGAAATAGTACTCATTGTGTTGTTTTCTTACTATTTCTTAGTTTTTGTCATTGGATAATATAATCAGAAGGACATAGTCAGGAAACAGTTTTGGTCATATACATACTCATATTTGGAAATTAGCTGACGAATGTTTACATTTAGGACTGAATAACCGATGAATTTGCTCTTTTCCCAGGTGACTGTCCACTAGTTGGAGGCACTTTTCTGCAGCCGGTAATTCAATCCTCATACTGCAAACCTTTAAATATCTGCCTTGAAAACCTGCCAGCAGCCACGTGGTGTAAGGTGAGACGTTCCCAACCCGGTACACCAACCAGTCCCACATGATCTGAGGACTGAGAGCACAACCAGTGTGAACTGCAATCTGGCCACTTCAGACCTCTGATTTCATTTTTCCTTCAGCTTGTACTGAACTTTAAAAGGACTGTTTACAAGTGACTGCAGGGGATTTCTGTGGTGAGTCCTCGAGCCTGTTGTTTTCCTCTCTTTTCTGTTTTGAACCAGTATGCTTTCTTCTTTTTTTTGCCTACCCTGAGCACCTTGCAGTGAATGGAGAACATACTGGTTCTGCTCCCGAAGCACCGACAGGAACACGGGCTCTGCAGACGCACGGCTGCATGTGCCTTGCCGCAGGTTTTTTCCTACAGAGCAGTTTTCTCCTGGTCTTTAATACCGACCCCAACTCCCTGTAAGCCTCTTTAATGGGATAAATCAACTGGACTGATCAGGTTCAAAACCAGATCAGGTGGCCAAATCCCTTCTGACTTCCCCAAAACTAGTAGGCCAAGGCAACCTGACCTTTTCTTGTCAAGCCCACTGTCTTCCAAAGGCTTCCGCATGGTACTTTGGTCGAAAGAACAAGACAAACTCCCCGACATCGACATGTCCTCCGGGGCCATTGACGTGAAGAAAGAGGGAGGCCCCCTCACCCCGGCCTTCCTCAACTCCAACTGCTCCGTCCACCCGGTGATCCTCACCAAGGGCCCTGAGGAGGTGAGCCCAGGGCCTGGGGGCGAGCTCGAGCTCACAGAGGTCACATCTTTCACAGAGAGGGCCAATGAGACTGGGGAGGATGAGGAGAGGTCGGAGATTGTGGTGGCAATGGACTGCCGGGCCAACGCCAAAGGTCAGCGGGAGGAGGACGCTCTCCTGGAGAATGCAAGCCAGAGCAATGAGAGCGACGACACCAGCACCGACCAGAGCCCAGAACCACCGGCGCCACTCAAGGAGACCTCATTCTCCATTGGACTGCAGGTGGTCTTCCCCTTCCTGCTGGCCGGGTTCGGGACGGTGGCAGCGGGAATGGTGCTAGACATTGTCCAGGTGAGTGATCCCCACATATACTATACTGTACATGTAGAAAATACATGTAGTGCTATTAATAATACATAAGTAAAACGTGTGCTTGTGCAAGATTCTAGTTAGAAACTGGTCAAGCATGATTAGCTGCCTTTTATGCACTGTGCACAAAAAGGTCTTCATTCCACCGAGTTTCTGCTCTTGTGCAAGCCCAAAGAACAGGTATGGAAACGCTAATGACAAGTTAAATGTTTTAGATACTTTGGATGTTTATGGAAAGTGGGGAACAAAACTAGTTTGGGCCAACATATTTTCATCATCATCAATATCATAGGATTACCTGGATTTGAATGTCCAGAAACACTCATTCAGACTCCCCTTTATTCCCTTTTCTTACAGTCCAGTTACGTGTGAAATGGGAGCTCTGTCGTATTTAAACACCTGGCAAAGTTCATTTAATGTTTCGCAGTTGTGTCTCTGAGCAGAGCCGGTGCTCCAGGCAGACCGTGTGTCCTGAATCACACTGTGGGATGGGCTTGCCCCTGAAGCATTTGAATGAACTGGTTAAGCAAGCCCTATGCATCTGTCATTGTGATGCTGGCCTATCTGATGGCATGTCTCCGAGGATGGGCGGGTGGGACAGTTATGACACTCTATGAAGGTATTTACATAACCTTGTACTCCTCTAAGGTCTGCCGGCCTGCCTGTCCCCGGGGCTGGCACATGATGAACTCAAAGCCTTCTAATGACCTGTCACACTCCCTTCTATTTGTAATCTGGCGTACAAAAGTGACGAGAATAGAAGGTGTTTATTGTAGTACACTATGTAGCTAGAGAGCTGGCTACATAGTGTACAGAGATGCCAGAGAGCTGCTGGATCAAGTCTGCCTCAGAGAAAGGATATAACTCAATTTATAATTACTCTGCTTCCTTTTTTTCCTGTTGACTCATTGTACTTGCTGTCTCACTGAGTATATCTAAGTGTGCATGTGCAATGAAGAAATGGAGGCCATAGTCATGCTGACAGGTCATATATTTCTTTTAAGGCAGCCTGTGATGCAGATAAAGCTGGAGGCGTCAGGCTGCCAGGAGACCAGCCCGGGCACACTGTGTACACGCATACTGATGCCGACATGGTGGACCCCGGGAACTTGGCTCAGAGAGGAGGGGAAGAGGCAAAGGAATAAGTGTACTTTCTTTGAGCACCTGAAATGGCAGCGCACTTGAGTCAGGCCAGAGTCAGGGTGAAAACAAAAATACAATGCGGTGTCAAAGCTTCCATTACGGTGTGGTTAGGTATCCTCACTAAACCAGGAATGCAGAAGTTTGAGGTCAAAAAGTTTTCATGCTGCCTCAACTTAGGCACCATGCTGCTGCGGTTTCTCCAGTTTCCAAAACACTCAGCGCACCATTCCTTCAGAGGTGAGGCTGGGGAAGAGGAGACATAGAAGGTACATGGCCTTATCTTTCCCTTCTAGTCTTGCCTGTGCCTGTGGGCAAACCTTGGAGAAACGCTTGCAGTGAAATGCGAGGTGAGGTTTGACAGTCAGTCTTAAATGGCTGTTCCAGCGGGTTCGGCTGAGCACCTTGCAGGTCGTCTCGCTGCCTAATTCCCCCTCCATGACACCGTGAAATGCTAACTCAGCTAATCCCTCCTGTCCTTGCAGGAAGGTAATTGTCTAACTCTCTCCCAGTCTCTCTCTCTCTCTCTCTCTCTCTCTCTCTCTCTCTCTCTCTCTCTGGCTTGGTCAACAGTTCTCCTTTAAAAGGAAGCTTGAAAACTGTAATGTAACTGTAATATACAGTTTAGAAGTTGCGGCTTGACTTGGCTTCTTGCGTCACTCTCTATAAGGCTTGTTTGAAATGTGACCTCTTTAAGAGTTCGTTACTATGACTATGTATAGCGAGCACACACAGAACTTATGGCCTCATTCCCACTCGAGGTTGGCCCAGAAAGGACTGTCCGGGCTGGTATAGAGGAGTGAGACGTCTGCATAGTTTTGCTTAGTGACTTGGCAGCAGAATGACCTCAAACTGTCAGTCTCTCACAGCCAGGGCCAGAAACTTAGGGCTCTGAGGGTGACCAGCTCACTTGGACTAAAGGTTACACAGGGTTTGTAAAGGTCATGTTGTGCTAGTTTTCCTCAGAATGCCAGTGTCAAAGGCCAAATGGGTGATTTGCTATCAGTCACATGGCGCAGTTTCATTTTGTAAAACCTACGTTTCCTTCCTCTGCAATCAAAATACAAACCAAGAATGCAAATAAAAAAAACTTGTCAGTACAGTAAATTGAAGTTATAATGTGTGTGTGTATGTCTGCCTGAGTGTCTAGCCGTCTGTCCTGCGCTGCGGTGTCTGTAGTACAGCGAAAATAAAGCAAAGAAGTAGGACAGAGCTTCAGCCTCAAAAACAAACAGTCTAAAAATACAGGCACCAGTAAACAGGAAATCGTAGTCAACACAATGGTTTAACACCAGCCAAGGTCTTGCTGCCCACCAGACACCATTTTGGTCCAACCACATCCACTTGCCTGGTTTCCACAGAAGAGCCACTGTGCGACCAGAGCGTGGGCTTATTCCCTCAGACTGAATCATCATTCCAGCAACTGGCTTCCAACCCCGTCTCTCGTCACTGGACAAAGTCAAGGCTCTAATCTATGCATCATAAGTATTACATAAAAAATAAAATATATGATCGAAGGGCACAAACCAAGCACGCTTTTGTAAACTTTCAGTGGTGTCTGACTGACTCCTTGTTTTAGTCCTTCTATTCCTTCTATTTCTGTCAGCCAAAGATGTTATGTCCTGAGAATCATTAACAACATATCAGCTCACAGCTATTAACACTTGACGATATCCCAGACAGTTACTGGGTCAGGATCTGAGTGATAGAGATTGAAAGGCTTAGCAGGTTAGAATGCTTTTGTGTTGCCCTAAGCTCTGGCTAATCTTTCACTCGATCCAGGATGCTCAGGAATCCAAGACCCAGGTTGCTTATTTGCACTCCCTCTGGTCAGATCAGGCTTCATCCACCTTCATCTGATCTTTGGACACCAACAGTCCACTTCTCAGGCTTCTTTAGGATTTAGTTTAAAGCCCGATCATGCTTTTATGGCAGCTTCACTGCTTCTTATAACAACTTTGTGTCTGAAAACTCTTCCAGTTCCTCCCACATTAAAAAACAACCCAACTGAAATTCAGCGAATCTGGTTTGTCTTTGTTCATCCATTTAATGTCAATAAGGTCTTGTTGCGTCGTGTTCATCCTACAGCTTTAATTCCAATATATCCAATAATTTTGGCCACAACTATGATAATTTTCCATCCACGTCATGTTTGCATATGAGACCGGACACAAGCTGTACCACCCATGCTGCAGCATCAGAAAAATGAAACAGACACCACCTGATGTAGTTTTTGTGACGCTGCTGGAGTTGCCTTGACATTGCGTGCTATCAGGTTCAGCTTCCCGCTCAGTACAGCAAGTACAGTGATCACAAATAAAATGGGGCCATGTTACTCAACTGGGCAACCCGACCCTTGTGGGGCTTGCATACCAGAGCTCCTATAGGTCTGTACACAGAGGTACTGGGGTTGTCCAGTAGAGTTCCTAGAACCGAGGAGGTGGCCATGAGGAGGGAGGGCTTGTTTGGCTCAGAGCCAGTGTTCCATGGAGACAACAACATATATCACCACAGGGGAGGCAAAGAGGGAGATAGGGGAGTGAGACAGAAGTAGAGAGAGAGGGAGAAGGCTTGAAAACATGCGTCTGTGAAAGAAGAGAGGAGTGCTCACAGAGGTGCTCACAAGGCTGCTGGGTTGGCAGGAGGCAGCGAGCCAAGCTAAGGGGCTGGCTGTTGGAAAGGAGCTGTGCTTGGCCTGATGACAGCAAGGGGATAGACTGAAGGAGTTTAACCCACACTGGAGTTTTGGGGACACACCTACTGATACAACACAAATTGTGCCGTAGATGGCAGCCCTTATCAGCTCTGAACATATGGATGCACAGTTGGAACAAAACAGTGACACAGAAATGCGAGTTTGTTAGTTTAAGAAACAGTGTTTGTACGTAGCGCCAACGTCTGCTGCGCCTCCGGTTTCCTCTCCCTGTCTATTTTCTCCTCTCCTCTTTTCTTTTTTGTGTCAGCCCCAGTGAATATTGATTCAGCTCCGGGCAGATCGGACTGTAAGTGCTGGGGGGTGCCTTTGGGGCCCGGCTCCAAAGATAAGCACTTTTACTAGAGATAGATCGATGGCTTCAGCCTCAGCAATAGCTCTGTTTCTGGCCACAGCAGACCACAAACCTGCTATCACTGCATGAACTCTAATGGAGGCACAGCAGAGAGAGGCACTTCGCCACAGTGACAAGCCCAGGGACTCACAAGGAACCCACCTCTCAAGGACTGGCCGGCAGCCAGGGAGGAGGTTATCAAGGGTCAGGTCTAATAACGCCAGCTAAAAATTTCATTACAGGCCATCTACTTGGATCTGGATGCAGGGCTGAGCAGACACGCTCTCTCGCACATGCTAAACATGATTTGTGAGTCTCTCAAGCAAGCCCACCACCTGCCCACGTTGTCCTTTAGATTTAGCCAGCCTAGCTCCTGTCAGACTTTGTTTCACACTGTGTCTTTGGTTCTGGGGGCAATGCTTACAGCTAAATGTGGCTGTTTTTTTATCTCACAGTGTTCAAAGAAATATGTCTAATTATGAGTTATTTTCTCAGGACTCACTTCTTTTTTTTGGTTATTAGGATACTATGGAGTTAAACAAGTCAGTTTAATCATAAAAACTTGAATTAAAGAATATTTAAAAGCTTTATTACAGTAACCCAATAAAATGTCTTTGAATCTTAAGTGTTATCAGTTAATGTGCTCTCAATTCCTGGTGTACAAAATACCACTTGTACATCTGTTGTCATGTGCTTCACGGAGCCCTAAAAATGATTGGAGATAGCCTGGTGTGCACCAAGACTAGAAACTCTAAAACAATACATGGAATTCAGTGTATATTTACATGAAACGTTCCTGCTGCATAGAAGACAAAGTGATTTTGGAATGACATTCTGTATAATAGTGTGAACTCTCCATGTGTCCATGTTTGCCTAAGAAACATTATTATCACGTGCTCACCCAAATTGTTATCAGTTGTGGTGCACCTTTATGACGATAGGCAGATATGAGGCTGCCCAGTCCTCTTGCATTTAAGCTGTGGTACATGAACATTGGTGTGTGAAGGTGAAAGAGGGGAATCACAAGGGAAAAGGGAGAGAGAATGATAAATCATTTCAGCATGAAGTGACCTTGTTCTTGTAACGGAGAGCAGAGAGTTGATATGATATGGAGAGTAAAGGGTCTGTACAGACAGACTATCTGCTCCATCATACGGCTCTGGTTTCACCACCGAATCAATAGTAAAGAACAAGGTCGGAGACGTTCTGCTCTGAAATAAGGATACTTATGTAGGTGCCATTGTACCATGTGTTTGTAACTCTGATGTGTGATGTGATTCCAGTACATCAGTGTGTTCATCATGTTGTGTTATGGTTGTTCGTTGCAGCACTGGACGGTGTTCACGGAGGTGTCGGAGGTGTTCATCCTGGTTCCAGCACTGCTGGGACTCAAAGGCAACCTGGAGATGACCCTGGCCTCTAGACTTTCTACAGCGGTAAGAAATGTGTGTGTGTTTGTCTGAGTGTGAGTCTGTGTGTTGTACTTTTAATCATGATGTACCAAATTTACAGTAAATCCTACCAGAAGTGCCATGGGTTGCATTCTCGTAAAAATATGCTGTTAAAAAATGTCAACTTATATGTAAAGTGGCCATGTATACAGATTTTTTGGGTTCTTTGTATAACACTTCAAAATTGTCTTCAGTTAGTCTGGAGAATTGTTTTAGTGGCTCATGATTGTGTAAAGTGTTTTTCCTTAAAACTTACCCAATCTACCTGATTGTCTGCCAACCCCTGTCACACCCATTAAAGCTGATGGGTCTTTGGAGTCAGAGGTCATGTTGCCAAATGTGACCTGGTTTTCAGACAAACTGATAGTGACATTCCTGTCCCATTCTTTGTTTTTTGAACATTTTCACTGACCCTGTCCGGCCTGTCCACCTGAACACACAGGTCAGTTGGCTGTTTGGAGCTGAACTAAAAGCACACTGTAAATCCAAAGTTTTTCATCTCTTAAACTTTTCAAACATTGACTGAGCAGTACAAAGTAAACTGAACAACATGTCGTTGCATACATTAATTTGAATGAGTGACTATAATAGTTACCTTGTTAGTTCCTTTGCTGGTTTAGTCAAGCCGACGGCCCTGGTGTTGATTAGACAATATATAAATTAGACAATAAAATAACATCATTCTGACTTGGCTGCTGCTTTCTTGGCTTAGAGCCTCACATTCGTGTCACAGTATATGTTTGATTTAGCCAGATTTTGATTATATTAGAGGACCTGTAAGTTTCTGTTAACAAGATCAGCAGGCTTCAGGTCTTTAACTGGCTTTTTTAAAACAACAAATCTGCATTATGGTTCATAATTATAACAAGAGATCCTGCTTCTATGATATTCATATTTTGGACAGGTTCATTCTGGTTTGATCCGGCTGCAGGGTTTACACAAGTAGCATTTGATGCTAACGGTATATGTGCTGTGCGTGGCTTAAAGCTCCACTGAGCTCTTAGCTATAATGCCGCTCTCACATTGTCCATTGTATAGTCTGAGGGGTCAATGACCCAGTAGCATTGCTAACTAGAGGTTAGCTGCAGACCCTACAGTTATGAAGGCACAGAGAATTAGCCCAGTATTGCTCTTAAGTGCACCAATCCTCACATTCTTTCCACTGGAATTTGGGAAACGTGATGAAGCTGATTAGCATAGCTAGCAGGGACCCACCCAGCGTGGAGAGTTCAACTCTTTCACACTACGAAATAATAAGAGTTTATTTGTTAAAACAGATAAAAGCCATTCTCCAAATGAATAAACCAACATCATTTTGATTAACTAATTTAATTCTTTTGAGTGCACAAAATAATCATGATTTAGAAAACAAATCAAAACTGAGAGGTGATCGCCTACTGTACATTCATGTTTTAAATCTACACCAAGCCACCAAATTATCAAATTCTTATAGTATCAACTACATTGAGTAGTGGTACAGTAATCATGACATGACCTTATATTATTACTCAAACGTTTAGCCAAAAAATTTCATCTTGTTTAATGTTTGCAAAGTAGAACATGCGTGGCCTGCCTGTGTTATGTTGCTTTAAGATGCACATTATAAACACATATGAAGATCAGATGCATAATTTTCAGCTTGTTTTTCACAATAAACACCAAATCCTGGTTTCAGATAAAGCATAACAAAAAAGTGGAATATTTGAGAGGACATTATTGTTTATTTTTGTAGTCAGTGTTTTGTTGAACTTTCCATGTTTTTTCCATAAAAATTCAGAGTGTAGATGTGAATCAGTGTCAGATTAGGAAGTTGATTCGACAATGTTTCACCTGCGCTTCAACACTGATTTAACAAATCGTCAATGGTTGTCGTGTCTGGTTACGATGTTCAATCTGGAATCATGTGTGGCTCTTTTCAAAGTAACAACAATATCTTGAAAGAAATCTCATGACCTACAAATTACCAGGTTCATTTACACAGAACCGTTTGACACAATTTGCATTTGAAGGAAATTAGATTTGAATGACTTTTTAATATTAATTCTTTTTTACGTTGCATAGTTTTCAGTCGAATATGAAAGGATTCTTACATTTTTCATCACAAAGTAGGCCAGTCTGGTGCTTGTCCTGAGACATTACTGTGAGCTCTCTGCTGGCTGGCCCCAGCGGGACCACGGTTCTTTCCACGCCGCCGCTAATTATGAGCAGATTAAGACCACTGTAAGTTTCCTAATGCGCTTATTACTGAAAAAAATAATGTAATCCCTCATACTGGCTGGCTGGAGGAGTTTTCAATTCACATGACTTTGTTTCATTTTTGATTTTTTTCTCTGGTCTTTCTAACCTCTTTTGTCTGTGAATATTTCCCTGACATGAGGCTTGTCGTCTCCTTTCTCGTCATTGTTTATCTCACTAAGCAGTTGTTTTCTCCGTTCTGTCTCATCCCCTCTCATGTTATTGAGTCTAATTGATTGTACGGATTTGGATAATGATATTTTGTGGATTACTGGAACAGGCAGCACCTGCATCGCAACTGTTTACCAGTTGCAAAAAAATACCACATTGACCACGCTATAATCACAGATTACAATCAACACAAAAGCCTACTTCATTCATTTTATGTGCATTAGATGTTTCAACATACACTGCATTCACTGCATATGTTCAGGTTCCAACCTTGTCAACAACAGATTTTCTCCATTGTCAAAGAGTTGAAATTGAATGGTGTTATTACTGAACTGAAAAACGGAAAGATGCTTTTGAAGCCTCTAATGCACGGTATGTCATCCGTGAATCGCTTTTACAGCATTCACCGTGTTCCATCTCTGTGATGATCCAAACATCACTAATCCAGCTGCCCACACACGCACACATCTAACGCTGAAGACTTGGCACAGGCGATGCTTCTGTGAATCTCTGAGCTTGTGTACTGGTTTGCATGTTGTTGTTCCAACGGGAAGTTTTTCTGGGTTGCAAAAGCTTTTCAAGTCTAATTGTATAAAACTGAGGTTCCTTATCTGAAAGGATTTGCAGATAAAAGCTCTGGAAGCAACAATGTGAGTCTCTTTGCATATGGAGGTTATTGTGAGTCTATGACGCCCTCAGTGAGCTGCACAAATGTTTGGCTTTCGCTCATATTTCCGCCTTAAACCTTCTTAGTATTTGTGGCAGTCTGCCCCCTCTGAACAGCAGCATGGCCGCATACATGCACAGGTTCGCACGGCGCTGATGGCTGAGCGGTGCAATTGCGTGGTTGTAATCTGGCTGATACACGAGTTTTAATGACGTACAATCCTGCACACATAATCGTCGTGTCAGTCAGGCTTGTGAGTTTTCCCCTGTCATTCTGCCAGATTTATCTGTCAACTGGGGGAGGCTAGATTGTGAGAAATCTGAGAGGGAGAGAAAAGCCACACACACACTCACAGAAACCACCCGGTCATTAACACCATCTCACTATAGCTCTTCATTATTAATAACTTCTGTGACATTTTGCTCTTGTACATTTAGGTACTTTTAACTGTGGTTCGTCTCAGCATTTAAAAAACTCCCTTGCATTTGTAATTTTGGATGAAAAAAGATTTTAAAAAATAGGATAATATTGTTAATACTAATAGTATTTAGTCAATGTGTCAGTGTATAAACGTCAACATCATAGGCAAGACTCATTAAAGCTGCATCGATACAAGCAAACAGATACGCAGCACTGAGCAATATCAGCTTTTCTTTGGAGACGTGTTTCTAGATGTCTGACCAATGTTCATCATTCACTCTCTCCTTTTCATATTTAGCTCACTTGTTCTCCAACAACTCCTGACAGAGATGTTGGGGTCTGTATCTGCTGGATGTTTGATGCTCTGTACCATCATTAACTTTGTCTGCCTGGTGCTGCACAGCAATACAGTGGGTAAATCAGCTGTAGAAACAAATGAACTAAAAGAGGCTTAAGAGCTGATGAGTTGGGTGTTATTAAATGATTTTGCACATTATATGCAATATTTTAAGCAGTCATATGATTTTACGTTAACATCAGAAATTTAGATAAACACAGATACAACTGAATACAAATTTGCACTAAAATAGGACTTATTGACATAAACCCAGAATGAATAGATTCCTAACAAGTTTTTTGGACAACTGTTAGCATAGAGGCTGTGAGGATGATTCCAATCTATTATAACTGTTGTTGCGATGTTGCTGTGTTCCCTGATCTCAAGTTGGTTTATCATAACTGATAAAAATCTAAATATATAAAGGCATTCATACATATGTTTAAATATCTAAACTCATACACACCTCGCCTCCATCTTGTTTACATCACTTTTTACACTTCATTATTAAAGCCAAACATGAAGTGGGATCCCTCACAGGCAGACTTGTATGTGTTTTGATTCGTACAGATGTTTCCCTTCCCTCTGCATATGTAAATGTTAGAGGAGCGAAAGGAAGAGGAGATCCTCTGTTTGTGTCCTCTCACTGTGGATAAGCGTTAGGATCATTGCTCTGGTCACACAGTGGCCCACTGTAACCGCAGCCACTTGACACTTGAGACCATCAGTGTGTGTGTGTGTCTGTGTGTATGTGTGTGAAAGAGGGGAGATGAGATAAGTGGAGTCGGCCACAGGGTGGGGGATCAGATCAGAGTGTCTTTGTCCAGAGAACTGACATCTGATTGTTCTGATGGGACCAAGAGGCAACAGCATGTACACACACTGTCCTCCCACACACAGAGACACTACACACACACTGCACACACAGATGATAATGTGTTGACCTTGTGTGCTCTTGTCTCTCTTTCAGGCTAATATTGGTCAGATGGACACAGCCAAGGACATGTGGAAGATGATCATGGGGAACTTGGCCCTCATCCAGGTAAATGAAACACATCTTCAGAGGACATTGAACTGAATTACATCCAGGTTACAGGGAGCAGTGAGGTTAAGACGAGAAATCAGATAATGAGCTTTTTTGCCATTGAGTTCAAAGGTCAGATAGCTCTAAATCTCTGAGACTTCTCCAGTACACTCTATTTATGCCTTTTTGGAATTTAGACGGCACAGAGAGAAGATGGTCTTTTGCTTTTAATTTCAGTTTAAAGTGTGAGTTTGCTTCAAAGATCCAGTCACTCTTAATGATGTTTCCTTTCATTTGGTCCCACTTTAAAACCCTGTTTACGGTTTCAAATGCCCAGATTATTGGGTTGCTTCAACAGAAACTGACACAGATTTCTCTTGATTCTCTAACCTCATGAAGAAACCTAGTTTCTGATTTACATGGCATTCCAGGAATCATGAGAAAAATACAGGGATTGATCATTACTGCGCACAACAATAACAGAGACAGAAATGGCATAATAACACACAATTTGAATTAAAGCACATGAGTAAAACTCTACGCACTGCAAAGCTACACCTGTATAGTGTGTTTTCACTTACTGTCTGATCTGGCCGCACATTCAGAATGATAAAGGTTTAAGCTGTCCTGCCCTAACATGTGCTACAAAACTGTGAAGAGATGTCAGTCACATGTCAGTCTGAAAATAACTTGTGTCCTCGTGAAAAAAGCAGGTGGGACAGAAAATAGCATATATGGACATATATTGATATATTTATGTATGTGTATGTCTTCTGTTTTAAACATTCAAACTATATTTATTACCTGAAATGAGCTCTTTATTTGGTCAGTGACTCGGGTCTGCCATTTGAAGGCTTGTGCTTATGTAATATTTGGTGTGTCCATAGTTCCAGGAACACTTTAAAACCAGTGCCAGCTGGGTGCTGACACAACCCCCTATACAGGGTCATTGTGCTCTCACACTGGGCTACACTGATGCTGCATTAAGAGAGTTATTCTGGAGATTAATCTATTACGTATAACACAAATTCCCATAAAGTTGGGACACTATAAAACATGTATAAAACAGAACATGATAATTTGCTAATTCGTTTTGACATATAATCAACTGAAAACAGTACAAAGACAATGTATTTAATGTTTGACCTCATCAACCTCCTTGATTTTTGTAAATATCAGCTTATTCAAACAAGTTGGGACAGGAGCAACATAAGGCAGTGAAAGTTGTGGACTGATCCAAAAACACCTGTTTGGATCGTTCCACAGGTAAACAGGTTCATTGGTAACAGGTGATAGGATCAGGATTGGGTATGAAAGGTTCATCCTGGAAAGACTCAGTCGTTCACAAGCGAGGATGGAGAGAGGTTCAACACTTTGTCAAACACATGATTGTATGAAGGCGATTACTACATGGACTCAACACATTCTGTTAGCAAATGATTGCATTCTGTTTTTATCCACGTTATACACAGTGTCCCAACTCAGGGTTGTATTATGGTACTTGGGTCAGCTGTCACATTGTGACACCATATGTATGAATGCCATGTAAGCTTTGACACTGTGCAGTGTCTGAAAGCTGCTCAGATGTAACAAGATCATCTCACATACATTTACATGTTGTGCTGTAATGGATAACGACATGAACCTTTTTAATGTGCATGTGTGTGTGCGTTCAGGTCCAGGCCACAGTGGTCGGGTTCCTGGCCTCCATAGCTGCTGTGATCTTCGGCTGGATCCCAGAGGGACACTTCAGGTTGGGCCACGCGGTGCTGCTGTGTGCCTCCAGTGTGGCTACTGCCTTCATCGCCTCTCTGCTGCTAGGTATGACCAGCACACAGGATGTGAGGGAAAATCACACTGTAAACCATTCATTCAATATGTTTAATTACAGCCACAAACACACATGTGGGAATGACATTAGTTTTGCAGTAATTGATCACAAACCATTGGACAAATAAAAAATTTGAACTGATGATGTTGCCAGATGAGAAATTAAGAGATCACCAACGCTGTTGTAATTTATCCTGAGGCTAAAATTTCCATTAACCAAATTTCATAGGAGTCATATCTTACTGAGCAATTTCACTCAAAACCATTCATGTGAACCTCCCAGTGGACAGAGAGGAAGTCAGGGATATATCCTCTGAGCACCATACATGTCAGTACCAATTACATTGTTGTGCTAGTCCATCCAGTAGGTGTCCAATTAAGACATTTCAGTCTAGGCCAAAGTGATGGACGTGATGACTAATATTCCATCCCTAAATGGCATTTTTCATTGTTAAAATACATATTATTAACTGTCCTTTCCATGAGAGGTCCCTGTTTAGCCCTGTTCTGATGTATGGGAACATAAAATCATCTTCAATCAATGTATTTCTTTTAAAATATCTTAAAGACTTCTCTGTCCAGTAGCTTTTTATTGCTTCAGATCTTTACCACCTTCAACTGGAAAACAAAAGAATCCCAATCCATTCTCATGAAAAAAGACTACACCCTTAAAGTCAATATATTTTACTCTGTGCTTTCGCTCCTCACACTTGTTTTAAGTTAAGAGCCAAAAAGAAGAGGGGGGCGTTCTGATAGCGCACCTGGTACAGCATGTACCATGGTATTTAGTCCTTACTGTCCAGACCCTTTGCTGCATGTCATCCTCTCTCTCTCTCTCTCTCTCTCTCTCTCTCTCTCTCTCTCTCACCTGCCTTGACCTACCTGTCTCTCTGCATCATAAAAAAGCAGAAATGCTAATACATTTTTGTTAAAAAAAAAAAAAAAAGAGCTCTGAACCCCGATGACAGATGGTTACACCGAGCGTCATGTTACATGGAACATCGCACACATGTAGCTGCGTGTGACAGCAGCATAAAATGCCTTCTATGTCTCTGACCTAAACCCTGCAGGGCTCATCATGATCGGTGTGATCGTCGCATCCAGGAAAGTCGGCATCAACCCTGACAACGTGGCCACGCCCATCGCTGCTAGCCTGGGAGATCTGATCACCCTGTCCCTGCTGGCAGGCGTCTCAACAGGACTGTACAAGGAACTAGGTAATACACACACACATGGGGGAGACATTAAATATTTAATGTACAGTTAATGGTGCTTCTTGGTGGCCGCATTTGTGTTAGACATCCCACTACAGCTGTGCATGAAGGGAGGACATACTTCACTCATTTATCAGTTGCATACAGTGCAGACTTTACTGAGCTCAGTGTGTGCAAATAATATATGGAGGAGATGAGATATATAAGAATAATCCTATAAAAAGAGCCTGTTCATTCATGGCAGGAAAAACACATTCACAAACAATTAAGCCTCCAGTGAGCCTCAGAGACTGAATCATTTCCACAGAACTAGTATTTCAGTAGCATCATCACAGTTGCTTCACTTGTGAGACAACTTCAAAAGTCTGTTTTACCTTTGAAGATGTTATTATGAAAGGGAGCGGCCTGTGTAGAAATGTGTGAAATGTGACTCGGCGTCTGACTGCGCGTGGTAAATAAGGATGAAAGCCGCCCTCACCTAACCTCGCTGTGTTTCAGGGCAAGAGACTCCACAGCCGTTTGGCTCTATTGTTAGCTCTGTGGTTGCGTCTTCGCCGCCGACAAACCCTCATGTCCACAGACAGACGGACAGACAGACAAACACTGACACACACACACAAGGGCAGTGAAGCCTTCCTGACCAGAATGTGGGCTAATCCCATTTCTCCTCCCTTCGTCTTAGAGTCTGACGCAGGCTTACGCAGTTGAAATGCCACAGCAGTTACTATATTGAGCTCATTTGGGTTATTTTGGCTCAAACACACAAAAACACAGCCACTGTCTAGGTCTTGTGTATGTAAGTGGTCTGTCTACTTAAATGTTGTGTTTGTGGTGGATGTGTCCTGTAATTTCAATTTAGTAGCAACACTGCCTCCTAGAGAAAACACCGGGCACTTACCGGCAGTCCAAATATAGTCCTTATGTAATGTTATGTATGCCATTTGAAGTACTCTTACAAAAGCAATGAGTGACCTAACCTCACTGCATTTGGCAGGAAATCAACTGCTTTGTTTTGCAACAATAAACCTTGAATTGGCCCGTTCCACACTACAGAGCACAGTGGGTGACACTGTGTTTTCCCTTAGTGCTGGTGTATTCTTAGCAAGCACATTTCAGGCAATAGAATATGAATATAAGTGATGTTAAGATATATCACTGGAATAATAGACCTATCAAAAAGTCACAGACAAGACATACAGTATGCAGAGTAAAACCTCTGCATGACAGAAGCATTGTCAATCAACATGTGCTTGTTGTCTGAATCCACCTTCTCTCCTCCCCATGCAGAGTACAATGATTATGCCAACCCGCTGGTGTGTGCCGTGTTTGTGGCATTGTGCCCCCTATGGGTGCTGATAGCCAGGAAGATCCCCTCCACCAGAGAACTGCTCTACTCCGGCTGGGAGCCAGTCATCATCGCCATGGCCATCAGCAGGTGGAGCACACACATGATTTAACCACAAAATACATGGGAGGAACACTTAATCCTTCAGTTAAGCACATTTGGAGATTCATGATTTTAAGTGAACAGGAAGGGCATGAAAAACTGTAACCTGAAAAGTAACTAGTAGCTAAAGCTGGCAGTAAAAAGTACAGCATTCCCCTCTGAGACATAGACAACATATTTCAGTAAATGTACTGAGTTATATTCCTCCACTAATCACCACCTACTGCCCAGATGTCCCACATTCTTCATTATGTAATGGCTCTTCTTGTATTTTCTATGTATTCATGACAGTGTAAAACAATGATTTGTCGTCTGTCTTTTAGTGTTGGCGGTTTGATCCTCGACAAGACTGTCACCAACCCAAACTTTGCCGGCATGGCTGTCTTCACCCCGGTCATCAACGGTGAGGAGTCATAGAATCTAAGAGATGAACCTTCAGTGATTGCTTTGGGCTCAGCAGCAGAGAATAAGAATAAAATAAGAATAAAGGGTATAAAAGCTAAGTGAGTGATGTAGATAACAACAGCCAATAAGCTAATAACTGAGGTAGTCACAGGTTCTGTAACTACCTCGAAACATATTTATTTATTTAATAACCCATGTGCAATACATTCATATGTGACTTTTACTCATCTGTATATACCATTCATCATTTGCACTAAAACCCATTCATCATTTGCACTAAAATTAATACATAGTCCGGTGTCTGTGCAATACATATCTGCAATGTGCAATATTATGTGAACAACATAGAAATCTGGACTATTTTCCATCAATATTTACCATCTACCTTTTGTGCTGTGCACAAGTCTGCATCTCATCTGTATATATCTTGTATATTTTAAGCCTCCCTTTAACTTGTTAAACTGTCTTTTTTACTTATACATTTTTGTATACTTTTTAACTTGACTATTGCACTGAAGGAGAAGCTCTCCAATCTCTTCTAGAAAAATCTCTTCTAGCATTGTGTTTTGTACTTAAAGCCGCTAATGTCGAATGAGAGCAACCATACGTGCTTTAGAACTGACAGATGAAGTCAACATATTGCTCTTATTGTCTTCATAATTCCAGGTTTCTAGACATTAGAAAAGAGAATGAATGAGAATTTCATGTTCAAAAAATGAACTTGTATTCATTCATGTATGAGGCTCTGTTATTGTATTGGGCTTATGGCATTATTACTGAGCGTGTTTTGTTCTGTTTCCACCCTGTTCGTGTGTGTGGATCAGGTGTGGGAGGTAACCTGGTTGCGGTTCAGGCCAGTCGAATCTCCACCTATCTGCACATGAACGGTCTGCCCATGGGGGATCCCAACCCCACCCCCAGGAAGTGCCCCACACCCTGCACCTCCTTCTTCGGCTCCTGTGAGTTGACGGGCGGTCGTGGAATGTTCCACTGTCTCTCTCCTGGTTTTATCTAATGAAAACAGATCTTTCCATGACGGCTTGTCATTAGGATTTGGTAGAGGTCCACCCCTGTTCTCCATTTAGAATTTTTGTTCCAGCATCTGTCCTAAAAAAACGCAGCCTTAGTTTGATTTATATTTGACTCTCTTTCTCTTCCAGCTGTGAACTCTCGCTCGGCCCGTGTGCTCTTCCTCCTGGTTGCCCCGGGTCACCTCGTCTTCCTCTACACCATCAACTCCCTGCGGGGGGGCCACACCACCCTGACACCTATCTTCATTACCTTCTACCTGGCTGCTGCACTACTACAGGTAGTCACACACACACACTCATTCTTAACCTGTGGCCGAGATGTGTGGTCGAATTATTAAGTAACCTAAAAGCGGGTGCAGTGTATGTAAGCAATGTTATTGAGTATTAAGTTATTGTTTACTGGTAGTTTCATAACATGCAGCTTAAATGTACGCACAGACCTCCATATCTCAACATTGTGTACTGTGGACCTGTTTGCCAAGCAAGCTGATTGGTTGATGTAACTTCCTTGACTCAAGTGCCTCTTGTGTTGCACAAGGTCAAGAATCTGTTTTCTATGTTTCTGCATTCCCTTTAGATGTACAGAGAACAGTGAGTCAGTCAAGTAGCTATGTCGCTTAGAGACAGGGAAATAGTTCTTCAACAATGATGGCGTAGTACTTTCAGTCAACAACATAATTAACATTTTCTTAAACACATGCCAGAAGTAGCTATTTTTCAATTATGTGTGCTCACATTCATCCAGCATTGCTTGTGTGCTGGTTGACTTCCCTACTTTTATTCAGGCTGTGGCCATACACATTATCTTATAAACACCTAGTTGAGCTTAAAATGAGATATCAATCTCTCCTATTTTTGCTTTGATTCCTTTTAGAATGTTGCAGTGATTACATGTCCATAATTATGAGGAAAAAGTCTCATAATTACAAGAGCAGGATCTGATAATTACACACTGTATTCTGTGCTCCATCAGATTCTGTGACCTGATTAGGAATGTCAGCTGTGTTTCCAGAGAAAAAACAGCATTCTTTACTGTAGTTTAATAGCTGTTACCAAACGTTATTTAGATATGATCAGAAATTTTCATATATTAAATGCATATCAACCTCACCTATCTAATGGTACTATGTCATCAGAACATTGGCGTAGATCAGGACAAACGCATAGAATACCACAGTCTCAAACCAAAGAGATGTGAATTCAGGTAGTGCCATGATTGACAACCACCATAAATTTTTCACTTAACTGTTATGACAACTTTTCTCTCAACGTGTAATTATGAGATCATGTTTGCTGCATAGAATTTGAGTGAGAATCACAATATGTGACATTAAAATGAGTTTTGTCGGACCACAGTGCTCCTGCCATTTCTGTCACTAGCAGCCATTAAGAGATCTAATAAATGCCCTGGTTTTTATGGGCAGTAAAACATCTCACCATTTAGTAAAACTCCACACAGTCAAACAAAGACAGTCATCATGTCGATTTTTTTTTTTTTAAAGCCTCTTTGATTCCTGTTAAAAAGGCTTTGCCTCTGCTTCGTCTTCCTCCAGGTGATAATCCTACTCTACCTGGCAGACTGGATGGTCCACTGGATGTGGGGCCGAGGCATGGACCCCGACAACTTCTCCATCCCCTACCTGACTGCTCTGGGTGACCTGCTGGGGACCGGCTTCCTCGCCCTCTGCTTCCACATGCGCTGGTTCATTGGAGACAGAGACACTAACGCGGGCAACTGAATGCATGCACAGACACGCACAAACACACACACACAAAAAAATCACATACTGTACGCTTGCATGCACAGACAGTGACGAATATCACCCGTATGCCTGAACATTATCAGAAGGTGGACAACCTCTACGATAAAAGGGCTAATCCTCCTGTAGGGCTCTGATTGATGGCATAGTGCACTTGTAGGGCAGTAGCGTTTCATCTTCAGGATATCAGGATGCAGCACAGCAGCAGCCCAGAATCCGGACAGTATTTGTTTTTCACTTTAGAAACAATGGAAAACACACATATCTCCACCTCAGCCACTGAACAAAACTCCACCTGATGGATCCAGCCCCACAGACCCTACTGCTCCTTTATTTGACCTAATAACTGAGTCCTACTACTTTTGCTATTATGATACTGTTGACAATGGTTATTGTTGGTAAATAATGCATTTGATATGAATTGATATCTCTTCTACGTGCAGGGCCAGTTCTCATTATTTTCAATGGGGACATAAGCCCTCCCATTTTTACAGATCAAGTTCTAACACTTGAAACAAACGACAGCAAAAAATACATCCAAACAAGCCTAGAATGCTTAATCACCAAGTGCTATGTCATATATACAGAATGAATATTATATGAAATGCAAATCTAATGTATCCATTTCTGATTTAGTAGAATAGGGCTAGCTGTTCTCTCTGTTTCCCTTTGGCCTTGTGACAGTAGGGAACAGGGTTGGGGAGTTTTACCACAGGGGACTGGACCACAAACGTAACAAGTTAAATCCCTTTTGGTGTTGCTCCCATCGGCGGATGGCTTAGGTTGAGTCGGAACAGGAACAGTTTGTAATTCCTGCGCTTACTTCCCCTCAATTCTGGGCTTGAGAATTAGGGATATCAGATCTGAGGTCAGATCACAGTCCAACAAACACTTGCGTCAGCCACTACCAGAACGGATTTACCTTTGATTTTGTTACTGGTTTGCCCAATTAAGGACTATTTAAAAGTTTAAAAGGATAATGAGACTTGTGTGTTCATTCACACAATAGCCTGTTTTTTATTCCCTTAGAGGTTTCACTACTTCTTTTCTTTTGGCCAAATCTACTAAAAACTGCCGTTATGCAATGTCCTGAGTAAGATTCTTCTTTGTTTGAGCAAACACATGTGGGAAATAGTATGTGGAAAATGGCAACACAACCGTCAGCTGGGAATGTGTCAGTGTGCCTGACAGACAAAAACACTCACCTCACTGTTTGTCACAGCTCACCTTGGGGTTTGTTAGTGGTTTCCAAGAGGAGACAGGTCTTATTTTGCAGTGAGCTGTTCCAGGTGAGAATAGCACCAGTCCCCCTGTCAGAAACCATCTGCCAACTCTCTACTGGAGCAGACTAGTTGTTGTTGTGTTACCCAAGTCAGGCTTACAGTAAGTGACAAGAGGCTCAACATGCCGCAGCGCACTGGAAACAACCTGCATGTGTTCACACATGGTCCAGAGTGTGAAAGGGCGTTAAGTTGCTTTAGCCAGGACGTGCTCACTCGGTCTCAGCTGGCACAGTCTGATACCACATGAAAGGTGCTGATTGCTGATATTTTGTGCGGAAATTTGATGCCTTCACATCTTTGATATGACAATTTTGATTCCCACAAAGCATTAGACCATATTGGACAACTGAATGAGACAGACCAGTGAAGTTGTTGGTGAAGTTAGGTCACAGTGGCTACAGGAAGTTGTGGAGAATCATTTTAGTGTTGCCATTGGTTTTCATTCAATAGCCTTTAGATTCAGACGCCCAAAAAGTTCAGTGTAGTTAGAGTGCCCAGTCTAGCCAACACTGAGAAAGGCCTGTTCATATCAGTGATTAAAACAACTAAATTTAGTGGCTGTCAATTGTGAGAACAAAATGCCAGCGAGGAGTAAGAGGCTACTGTGACTGACCAGTTTCTGGTGTGAGAGGCAGATTCTGTGAGTAAAAATGTTTTTTTTTCTTTTGTCACTCAAAAATGATGGAATGAATAATAATAATAATCTCTGTGGTCAGTAAGAACCTGATGCTTTGATAAGTGAATGTCTGGCCGATATTTAATCAAAGGGCAAATTCTCACACGTGGGTTTAACCTTAGTGCGTACAACACACACACAGACTCACACACACACAAGCTATCTGCCACCTTTCAGACTCAGCTGACCCGAGCTGACTCTTTCTTTGAGGGCTTACATGTGAGGAGGAGAATGCAAAAGGAAGTCGAGAGCCATTTTGACAGACTGTACCAAGTACAGATGTTGGCCCAGAGGCAAAGCCCAGTGTCTTAGGAGAAACTTGCATGTGATGCTTGACTTATCCGGCGCTTGTCAGACTTCTGTGCTGTTTCGAAGGGGCCAGCAGAATGCATGTGCAGGGCACATAGTGTGAATGTGCAAAACTTGATTATTTTATCTGTTAAAATGTTTTTTGTTTTTGGTCTGACTGATTTTTAAAAAAATGTGTCGATTATGTTAAAATTGTGATTTTTTTTTTTTCTATTCCTTTCCTCCTTTCCCTAATCTTTTTAACTCTTCACGATTATTGTGTTGTGTCATGAATTTCAGTAAAAACAAAACAAACAACCGCTGTAAAGATGAAGCAACTTCTCCGAGCTGGTCAAATGCACAAAGTACTGTAGTCTGCAAAACGGACACCAGAGGGCACCGCAGGGATTCTCTTAAACATGTACCTTCTCAGTGCATCTCTGTGTCCTCTGGATTCAAACCCACACGTGTCCACCCGCAGTGACATTTATTTTGTCTTTTTTTCTACAGCATTTGACTTGTTGTAAAAGTTGCATCCTTCCATCTGTTCTCTTTCAGTCTGTATCCTCCACTCTCTTACTGAGCAGGTGCCAGCGTTCTGCCTCTGTGTCAATGGAAAGTTGTGAATACTTCTATAAGGGGGCAAGTAATGCTTTGTCTATTTATTTGTAGAAGCACACAAAGCAAATTGTACATACTATATTTATTCTATATATAAGGTTGTTTATTTTGTCATTTAATTTTGGCTCTGTTTCGTTGTCATTTTTTTTTCTCTTCTCTTTCATGTTATTTTTCTTTTCTTTGCAAAAGGCCAGTAGAGCTTTTTGGTGCATGCCGCAATAGAAGGGTGGTGAGGCTAATGAATAGCACAGTGCCTAATATCAGTCTTACAACCTCACACATATGCACACACACCCCGTCTCACGTGGGGAGAGCATACTTATAAGACATAGAATGGCCTTAACCTACCAGAGCCAAGCTCAACTCAGAGTAACCAATCAGGAGCTAGGTTCGCCACAGAGTAGCATCTCTTTAATTAGCTTTGATTAATAAAAGATGTACAGTAAGTTGATTATGATGTAATGTAATAATGACTTTATATGTTGCGGCAGTGGAGAGGAGGGCTGGTAGCATCAGTTACAAGCTTTTGGTCACTTGAATCTGCAAAAAATTAGAACTTGGAGGCTGAAAAAGGCCACTTGGCTGGTTGTATAGGGAAGTGAAAGGTCTGGAGTCAAATTTAGCACCAATGCAAGATTAAGATTTGAACCCACAAACACACCAGAAATAAGATGTGCAACATGACAACATACACAATGTTACTTCTCCTTATGATTCCAGATGTTTCTACCTGTGTATAAATTACCCAGCCTTTAAAATCCTACACCCACCTACTGCCTTGTTAACCTCAGTGCTTCAAACCCTCGAGCCTCTGAACTCACAGGGAACCACACTGATCCACAGGCTGCCAGCATCCATGTCAGGACTGAGCCTGTTATTCAAACTTCCACCTGTCCCAGTCTGAGAAAGTGATGTAAAAACATGTTCAGTCTTACTGGGGCTGAGATCTTTGCATTCTCTGTGTGTTCTTCTCGATAAAGACCTCCCTCTGTGAGGCTGGAGGAAGGCTTTCTCCCTGCAGGACTTTGTAAATTGCTGGAAATAAAGGACTATATTATTTCATACCATTCCATTGTCTTAGTGTCTGATTTTGTCAGTCTTTATTGTTAATTTGTCCGTCTGACAGGATCAGTGTGCTCAAGCCTGTTCATCTTTTCACAGCACAGATGTTGTTGGTGAGAAGTAAGGATGAAGCTCAAGCTAAACTGAACAAGCCGACTTTGAGCACAGCCATATACATCTGACTTTTTGAGCTGTTAATAAAGAATAAAAGTGGTATAACTGCAATATGACTGTTTCCAACCAAACATCAGATACTACTTAGTCTGCTGTTTGTGAAAGACAACTTTGACCAGCAACAACGATGCTGAACAAGAGATTATGTTTCATCATGTCAAAGCTTCCTGTATTTCTCCTACACAGGGAACAAAGGGTGTGGATAAAAATATTTAATCATTAATATTAAATAGATACAAAATAGAACACAAAGAGGTTCATTAAAGTACATCAAATTAATCTTTAAATACATTGAATCAGTTTTGAAATCTGTGATACATTATATTGAAACATACATGGGTGCAAGCAAGCCAAAGATTAAACAGAGGAAAAGGATCAAGTAAAAGCATAAGTACCACAGAAGTAGCTTATTTAACAGGAGATGAGCAGAGAGTTGACGCTGCTGGTTTGACGCCCTGAAGATGGAACCAGGAGTTTCTCTCTGCTCTTTCCTGCCTCATCATCCCCTCCATTTCCCAGGAGATCCCTGGAGGACAGTCGGACACAGAGGGCGTCAGCTACCTGCAGGACCTGAGACGGACCTGGAGGATGGGGACATTGCAAAGTACAGAGGGAGATTTTGAGGTAACACTAACACATGAATACTTGGACAAGTGGTAGATGAGACCTACCAGCTCCACTCCTACTGCACACATCCAGAGTATCCATCACTATCTTCCCCAGGGCCCTGCGGGACACGTTCTGCAAAGCCAGGGAGGTTTTGATGTTTATCATTCAAAGTTAAAGCAATAATGATGAAAAACACATACCAAATAGCAATAACAAAACACACACACACACACACACACACACACACACACACACACAAACTGACAAAGAAACCCCCACAACAAGCCCAAAGAGCTTCATATCAACATAAGCTCATAACATAATGTATACTGTCTGGCTTAAAACCATAGTTAGATAAATTACAGGAGAACAGTATGCAGCCACAAAATGTTCAATGTTAAATAAAATTTAAAAAGCATTGAATAAATAATCACATTAATAAACTGTGTAAAATATAGATATCAAATAAAAATATATAAAAAATATAATATAATATAAAAATAAAGTACTCTGTCTGTCTGTACTCACTTGTGAGGTAATTCAAGGCATTCAAAAAAGCTCATTATTATTATCAGAATATGATTTTAAGAGGTTTATGGGAATTCATTTTTATTTCGTAATTATACCTTACCCTTTAATACTTTTATTTCATGCCACTTTTGCCTGTGGTGTTGTCACCGCCCCCTCACCTTACAACCAATCACGTGCCCCCTGCCTCACCGAAACAGCAAGGGAAACAACTAATACCAGAATTAGCCCCTTAGCATATGTAAACTGGAGCAACAACAATGTTCAAGTCATTCTGAATATCTAGCTCCTATTAATAAACACAATACACAGACACAGCGTTTGATTGATGTTTCTTAACAGGGCTGCACATGCCACCTACTCGACCAGCTACAAGCGCCTGAGCTTGGTTTATTTCTCAGCATCAAACTGAAGAGATACACAGGAGCAAGAAGACAGTTTTTCGTTTGGCCAACAGGTGCTAGCTAACAATGCTAACACGGCCTCTCCACTTTGATACTCAGTAATAATCTAAACTCACAAGCTGATGTGGTTAGTTAGCTGGCTAGGTAGGTAGCATTGCCTTGTTAAACTATGGCTGCTTAAAGGTTAAAGAGGTAAGCTCCTGTGTCTGTGTACAGTGTTTATTTACAGCAGCAGTTTCTACTTAGTTGATTCAGAACAACAGCGTTGTTGTTGCTATAGCTAACAGGAGCTAAACTGTTTAAGAGGCCCGGCCTTCATTTCCAAAAGCCGTACATGACAGCACCAGAGAAGCTGAACTGTTGAACAGTCTCGTGACATGTTGGTGTTTCAGAACATTTTGCTAAACAAAAGGGGAAAAAGAAGCTAAAATCTGATTCTTTCTGTCTTCATATCAAGTTTATGATACAGTAACAATAAAAACTATTCACACCTGTGCACAGCTACACAGATGTGCAGGAATAACCACTAGATGGCTCTGAACAGGTTTGTGCGAGTGTGTGTGTGTGTTGTGTGCGAACCTTGTTGCGGAGCTGCAGCAGCAGTGTGAGGGCATCAGTGAGTTTCTCCTCCAGCAAAGACAGACGTGTCTTTTCTTTCCCCTCCGGCCTCATCTCTTCCTCCTCTTCCTCAGGCCTCTAGAAAACAGGAGGAGGGACAAACTGAGGCAAACAAGCTCCTATACAAAAAGCTACAGTATTTGAGTCAGATTCATCAACAGTAACCAGGTCCTGACATTTTTTTTCTAGTTTCTTCAAGCCTTTGTAGACTATTGGATAATTTTACACGCAGTCGTTCCAGATCATGGGGTTTTTTTCAAATGAAAGAAGGTATTTCCATTTTGACACACATATAATTTAATCTGTTTCCTTCCTGTTTGACTTGCTCAGGTGAGCAACTTCAAACAGTGCAAGGGAACGGGAATGAAAGTACAATTCCAATATGTTCTCAGTTGAATACAAATGTCAGCAGTGGAGTTGGGAGTTTTGTTTCCATGAGCATTTCTCTGTGTCAGAACTGTGCCTGATGCAGAAACATGATCTTGATGTTATCCAGCTGAATCAAACATTATGTATCATTATGTAAAACAATTATGTGCTTTAATGGTGATACACAATCTGACAAGCATTGTTCAGCTCATCCTTTAGTAATTCAACACTCCACAGTATTAACTTCACTTGTTTGTCCTTACATTTGTCTTTGGTTTGGACTCTACCCAGACTTGGCAACAGTTATTTCCCTGTTGTTGAAGGTTTTTATTTCCTTACCTAATCCGACCTTGTGCCTCCAGAGCTTTAAAACTATTTGTATCTTAGTTAAAAGGCCTATGGAATGGATTAAAGTGCAGACTTCATTTCTCATCATCGTCTCTCTCCTACCTTTTCTTTTTCCAACCCTCTGCTTCCCTCAGGCTGCTCTTGGGTTTTCCCCTTCCAGCAGCTGTCCTTAAAAGCGTTGATTAGATTTTTATCATGCATGTGACTCTGAGAGGGAAGCTGGTGGACGACATGGTTCTGACATCTGGAGGAAGAAAAAGGTCTTTATCTGACATTCGTAGTGGAAAAACGTGTGCACTGTGCTGGTGTTTGTGTGTTGGATGTAAGCTGACCCTTTGCCACAGCTGTGCAGTCGGCTGATGTGCTTCTTCACCTCCGACAGGCTGCACTGTCCTTCCTCCCTCATGCCCCTGTCCTCCTCCTCCTCGTCAGAGGCAGCTCTCCCCTCCACTGCTCTCTGCAGACATTCTGCGTCTGAAAACAGGAGAAGTGGCTACTTTACTTGCTCAGTGACTCCACACATTTTTTCTTTCTGTTCTTTTTCAAAATGTAAAACCTAAATGTTCTGTTGCAAAGCCCTGGTGATTGGATAATAGTACATGCTGGAGAACCTTTAGCCTGTCAGAGCAAAAGCAAAGAGGTAATTAATAAGATTACAAATTACAGCATTCCAATTAGGTGAGCTACTTCCAGGGTCCTGGTTCATACTGGATCACTCTCATGGCATTCTGGGACATTTGATGAAACTGAGCCGTTGTTAATCAAAATGTTTTCACCTTTCTTGCTGTGACAAGTCAACATGTCTGCTATGACAATGGTCTGCTTAAATCTATCAGAAGCCCCTGGCAAACATGCCAAATGGGTGCAGAAGCTGCTGCAAAACGTTGTTGATCATTGGAGGGAAAACTATAGCTCGGTTAGGACATGCTCCTGAATCTCAGTTGCTCTGTGATTGATCAATTTTCCACTCCCTCACCTGTCTTGCTGCAGGCGTCTTCTGCTCTGACTGGATACATTTGTTGACGGGTGGGGTCGGGGATGCAGGTGCAGTAGGATCTGAGGGTGGTGAAGGTAGAGAATACACCTCAGACATACTGTAAACAAGCTAGTACTGTGGACAGAGGCTCTCTCGTTTGTGCAATGTATGTGGGTTACTGAACCTGGTATGTATTTTCATTCACTGGCTTAGACATGTCTAATGAAAGCATCCCTCTTTCCACAGGCTTAGGCTTTTTATGTAACACAACACATCCCAACTTCAATCAGTCTCCCAGCTGCCACGTACTGACCACACACACATACAGGCATTCACACAGCGCTGATGTTTCCGATCACAGAGCAATAGCAGGGTAATGCCAGGATCAGACTACAAGACATTTGTGACTTTCAAAGCTCTGACTTGACTGAGAGACATGCTAGACGGTGTGCCGAACCCCTAACCAGTCATAGCTTGCAGTGTTTCATGATTTGCAAGATGTGCAAATGTTATCAGTCAAGGGAGGCCATAGAGAGACTTCTGGGACCAAGTGAATCACCAACCACGGGGCCTGTCACAGATCATGTCCTCAAACCAGTTGAGTGAGGACAAAGGAATTAAATATTGACTTAGTTGTCTTCTACATGACACACAAAGTTTGCTCAAAACTCATTTTTATCCTTCATAGCCCAGTTCTTTAGGATCAGGCCACTTTCAGTCCGATGTTGTGTTATCTGATCCCAGCTTTAAGAGAGATCAAAGGTCTCAGGGAAGGTCACAGGTTTGGACCTGATTCATGCACTGGATGCTGTTGGAGTGTCCCTGGGGAAGACATGGAACTGTCATTTGCCCACACACTGTAAGCTGTTGTTAGTAAGAGCGTTGTCTAGATGGAGCTAGGAGAGGAGTGCTGTAGTTCTGCTTTGTTCTCCGTCACCTCCTGATAGAATTACAGGATCAGACTGTTCACCGTTTGGTGTTGTGCAGGTAGCGTACAGTGGTTTCAGTAGGTTTCAAGCTGTTTCCTGTGGAGGCTGAATGAGGTTGTTCAGAGGGGTGAGACTTCACCAAAACAGGAATGCTGTGGTTCATAAAACCAAAGGAGTGAGATAAAAGACCTGATAACATGTTGTAGAGCTGAGGGGAACTGAATAAGGGGGCAATTCTCTGAGGGTTCATCACTACAAGTGACACCTTTCACGTTAGCCATTGTTGTTTGATTCATTTCTAATACAAAAATATGTCAAATGCATCTGTGACAGCCAGGTTTGAACTACCTCTAATGCACTGTGGGTGGGAATGAAATGAATCTGAGCCGGTTAGTGTCGGGGGTAAGGGAGAGAGTCTTTGTTAGACATGAATACAGTGGCGTCTGTTGAAAGTTAACCCATCTACTTTTACACAACACTCTAGTGCAGACTGAGTGTAACTCAAGCTGTTGGCTTAAGTGCATTGAATTTCAAATCAGCAGAGCACAGAGGCAAATGGTGTGTAAATGGATGCACAAACATGCCCGTGCACTTTCCTTCACTGACTCACAACCACACACAGTGTTTGTACCTGTACTGGTGGAGCTCAGTCTCCAGCTGGGTGATCCTGGACTGGAGCTGCGGCACAGACTGAGCCTGCTCCTGGATCATCCGAACCCTCTGAAGCCCCAAGCTCAGAGCCTCCCTGGCCTCCTCCGCCCGCCTCCTGATGGAGATCATCCAAGATCATCAACCAGTTCCCCTAATATCTATGCAATCAGTTAATTTAAAAAAAAAAAAAACCTCCAACCTGATCCGAGCGTTCTCCTTCCTCAGTGCAGCCTCCACGCCCTGGAGCTTACGCACCTCCTGGTACGCCCATCGCAGCTCCTCCTCCAGACGCTCATTGAATTTGATGGCCTCCTCCAGCTGCCCATCACGTGAGGAGCGGATCAGCTTCAGCTCCCTCAGAAGGGGGTCCCTGATGTCCCGTCTCCTCATCACCCTCCTCGCCCCTTCTCCTGCAGCACCACTGCACTGTCCTTTAATCCTTTGTGTTGGTACCAGTTTTCCCTGTATGAGGGTGATGGAAGTCGTTGGTGGAGTCGAAACTGTAGACTTGAAGCCAGATGGGGAAGGAAGGGTGCAGCTCCTCTCCCGTCGGAGCGCCACCTCCAGGGCCAGGCAGCGAGCGTCGCTCCCCTGCAGCGCCGAGCGGAGGTCCTCCACCAGCTCCCTCAGAGCTGCCACCTCATCTGGAGAGGAAGAGGAGAGGGGAGAGGAGAAGAGGAAGAAAATGTAAAACTTGTGGTGAAGGTGAAACTAAATCACTGCTCATTTCAAGGACTTATGGCTCATTTTCCAATTAAATGTTAATCAAATCACAGCAACACAGTACAGAACAGTATTCCAGTTCAAATGTGAATAAATTCTCTGTCTCTGTCTTCTCCTGATCTGTCTGAAGTTGATGGTTCACAGGGTTTGCCAGACTTGTTTTTGTCATATCGTTTTTCACACTGTTTATACTACATGCAACTCGAGAACTGTAAAGTAAATTACTTGTACTTGTAGAGCATTTACTTCCACTTTATACATCTACTACACTGTATTTCAGATGGAAATATTAAATTCATTTGAGAGCTTAAAAGTATCTTCTCAAATCAAGATCTAACATTTAAAACATGATGAGCTTATAAAATCTGATGCAGTGTGGTGTTGCTACTTTTTCTTATGGAAAGTATTTGAAAAAGTAAACACGCAGTATTGGTGGAAAGTAACGAAGCACAGTTACTCAAGTACTGTGCTTAAGTACAAGTTTTGAAAATTTGTGCTTTACCTGAGCATTTTCATTTTATGCTACTCTATAGTTTTACTTCTACTCCACTACATTTATCTGACAGCTGTAGTTACTAGGGGTGGTTAATCTGTCCGATTTCCCGATTGAAGTATTGAAGTATATTTAGCTGACAATATTCATGTACTTTTAATTAAGCAGGTTTTTTGTTTTTGTTTTTTACTTTTCCTTGTAATGGAGTAGTTTTGCCTTGCTGTATTGGTACTTTGACTGTATGGGGAATAAGAACGAGAGAACAGGCGGTGCAAAGGTGGAGAATAAATCATGTGTGAAATCAGACTCATCAAAGTAAAGTGGGGATGGTAATATGTTGCTGGAGACCAAAAAAGGAAATGAGTTGAAGTAATTGGAGTTTGATTGAATACTTCCCTGCAGCTCTGTCTCCAGACACCTCTCACTGCTCTGTGTCTCCGCTCACTGAATAATGAGTACATTATATAAGTGTGAGTGTACAATTACATCGAGTTATAAGGAATCATTTCGCGTATCCTGTAATAAACCCGAGCAGGTGAAACAGTAATTAAGCAGGTTTTAAACACAGTGGCGGCGGTCGATGATCACACGTTCACTGCAATGACACATGGCACACACTCATCCCGGTTCTCTACCTGAGCCTCGCTCCTCGGAGCTCACACCTCTCATCGACCTGTTGCTGGCTCCGGTCTGATCCCCGCTCAGATCGAAGCTGACACACTTCCTCCGCCGGACCCGAGGCCACCGGAGCCTGATCTGTCTCTCAACCAGCTCGGTGTCCCGCGTGACTGGCAGCCGCCAGGCGCATCCCCCGGTGCCGCTGCGCGCGCGGAAGTAGCCACAGAGCCGCGAGTGGAAGTCTTTGAAGGAGAGCTGACAGGGCAGCCCGGAGCACACGTCCCTGAACTCCTCATTATCCTCATCGTCTCCTCCGTCCCCTCCTGGCCTTCGGTCCCTCTGCGCCCCGGTGAGTCCCAGCAGGGCGCACAGCGTGCTGAAGTCCTCCGCCGACACCGCGTCTCTCCGGTTGGGGTAGGCCAGGTGGTGGAAGACCTCCTGCAGGTACTGGTCTATCCCCGTGGCCAGGACCACGATCTCGTTGTCCACGCCGGGGCTGGGGCAGTGGTGGTGGGCCAGGGCGCTGCGCAGCCACTCGCTCTGACGCGCGGCCCGCGGTGCTGTCCGCTCCATGACTGCACACAAACTGGTGTCTGAATGTCGCCAAATCAAAATCAGATCCGATCCGACCAGAGACCAGGTTCAGGCAGATCAGCTTCCGGTGTGGTGTGACGCTGCGTGTGGAAACCTCACCTTGGATTCCTTCCTGGCGCATCAAGTCAGGATCTGATCCCTCTGGCGAGAAAAAACCGTCCCACAGCTGCGACTCCTCCCTGTGGTGAGCACACTCTGACCGCATGTGTCTTTGTGACTGGAGACTCACAGTTCAGGAGGCAAGAAAGTGAGGCCAGCTTTGGCTGTTTGATCTTCATTACAACTACATATCAAGTATCACCAAGTTGGAGGAAATGATATCAAATGCAGAGACTCTGTGGCACCTGTCATGCAGTGATTAAAAAAAAGCTGTGAGCTGGGGTTTAGTTTGCACCTTCACCAACATGACTCTTCAGTGGATCTCACTCCGAGCCTGTGCGGCAACATCAAAACAGTCCAATGACTCCTGATGCTCTGACTGTTTTCACTTACATCAAGTCAAAAGTGAATTTGTTTCAAGCAAACTTAGTGATATAACACCCCCCCCCCCCCACCCACCCCCACACACACACACACATCCTGACCACCACTTGTCACACACCTGAGGCCAAAACAAAGATTACTCAGGCGTGACAACAAAACCACAGGAGGCACACATGACTTATACTCCACTGCTGCACTTATCACACACTGAACATACTACAGCACACCTACATCAGAAGCAGTGCCCAATCAATCGGTCAAGTGACACAAAATTAGTGAATTAAATGTTTAAATCATTCATCAAGCAATAATTCAGATCCTGTGCTGGTTTCAGAGTCTCCATTGTGAGGATGAGCTGCATTTAAGTGATTACAGACTACTGTAAAATCAATGTCTTTGGATTTCACATTGTTACTCAGACACATGTCCCCTGTGGCTCTGGGAATTTTACACGAGCATTTTTCATTATATTTGTGACATTTTATATACAAACATCTAACCCATCTAACCGAGGACAAAAACAGAGCTGAAGTGCGTGTAATTATATTCATAGTGCAGCAAACACAAAGAGGATTTACACAGTCATATATTTCAGAAATGCTCATTTAACCCCATTCTCTGCAGCTGCATACTGAAGAACACAGAGCTGAACTATTCATTTTATTCCTCTGCTGAATATGAGGCTAAAATGAGCATTCTGGTGGATATGGACATGAGAAAAACAATATACTGAAGTAGTAACTGACACATAAATTGATTGTGAAAACAATGAATTTCCTTCCTTGCCTTAAACATAACATTACACGTCTTCTTCAAACCACAATATGCTGCACCGTAGTCATCTGGGCTGAGACCATCACTGAGGAAACTGAGGTCATGTCCTCAGTGCGTTCTACATTAGCCATACATTTCACATGGTGACATTATTCAGTATTGTACTTTTCAAGTCCAAGTCCAAGATTTTTAGAAAACACAATAGAAAATAGATAGAATAGAAAAAAATAGAAAATACATTTGAACTGTTTAACAGGAATCGCTTAAGACGTTAGGAAATTTGCTTTCTTTCTGGGAGTTAGCTGAGAAATTCATGTGTCCATTAAATGAATAATGAAACTGCAGCCAGTTAGCTTAGCTTAGCATAAAGACTGGAAACAGGGGGAAACAGCTAGCCTGACCCAGTCTAAAGGTAAAGAAATCCACCTCCCTGGACCTCTAAAGCTCACTGATTCACAAATGATGTCTTGCTTGTTTAATCTGTACAAAAAGTAAAGTGTTAAAACAATCTGTTGTGGTTTTAAAAGGTGTTATGCACTGGACTATTACTTTGGCCGTTTGTAATGACTTCCTGAAGTCAGGTCATTGCCATGAGGCTCCAGGTCAACCAGCAGAGACTCTGCTGTTTATAGCTTTATACTTATCATACAGACATGAGTGGTATCAATATTCTCATCTGACTCTCTGTGCGAAAGTAAGAATATTTTCTGAAATGTCAAACTAGCCCTGTAAGTAAACCTCCACCACACATAAAAAAGCTATTTACAGTCCATCAAAGTTCATAGAACAGCAAAGAAGAAAGAAGCATGTTTGCACCTGTCTCACCTCTGTTAAACAATCATGGAGAAACATAAAGAATAATTCAATGTGAATCACCAATACTCCTGAAGACAAGAGTGTCTGGAGTTGAAGTCCATATTTTTTCACCTTTGAATGCCACACACTAATGTACTGGCCGGCAGATGAGTCACCTGAGTGCACACAAGTTCACAGAAACCTTAGATATTGTTTAGTCTTTGTTTTGGTTTCCAGTACTAATCTGAATATGGTTGAACTGCAGCACTCGCAGTGACTCATCTGGGGCTTTTACCTCTGGAAAGGTGTGTGAGAGTACTGTTTCAGTCAGTGCTACTTAAGGCTACAAATATTATGAAGCAAATGTATTCTTTCATACGCACATAAATCGTCTTTTTAAGATGTAAAAAGACACTTATCACCTGTGGCTGGACGTGTGGAGGCAGGCAGGGCGCAGCAGAGCAGGTCCTCTGACTGTGCCTCGGAAACTATGTTATTCCTTCAAGGCTGCTGGGGAAGAATCTGAGATAACATCAACAAGGTCAAGGTACACACACACTACAGCATGGATACACTCACATATTATTTTTATTCAACACATCAGTGTAGTGATAAATAAAATTACTGTGTACCGCCCAGTTTGCATCCATCATACAGCAAATATTACATATTATTGGCAGAACTCAAACACAGTTTTTTTTAAATTTTTTCACATCATGTAAATGTCTATAGATTTCAGAAACCTCTCCTCCAACGAAAATTAGACATTATGTAATTTTTGTTGTGCTACACCACAAACCTGAACACACACATACAATGCCCACCCACAGGGAGTAAGTACGAGTTCCTTGGTGCTGTTATTACAATTAACATCAGCTTTCAGAGGCTCAGTCAAACCTGCAGCCACACATTCATTCCCAGCAAAAGTAAAAAACAAAAAATGAGTTGTGTAAACCAGTCATCAGTTAAGGCTTTTCATAAAGATCATTCAAGTAGCAGCTCTTGTTCCTCCATCAAAATGCTTCCAAATAGAGCTCAGGCTTACATAAATCACATAATAGGTGTTTTTGGATGTGGCTAAATGCTTGTTTTATCCGTTCTTTCTATATACAGTATGCATGTGTGTATGTGTGTGTTTGTGTGGGGTAACTAGTTAATGTGTGGCTCAGCTCTAGTTCCCTCAGTCCTGCTGTCACTCTGCCTCCCTCTGAGAGTCAGCCCTCCAGATGCTGTCTCCCCTGTGAAAGGACCTGATCTGAAAATGAAAGGATGGGAAGCAAGCAGAGGGGCTGTAAATAAAGGGGGAGGAGGGGGGGGGTCTAGAGCTGTGTGTGTGTGCGTGTGTGTGTTCATGCATGCATGCCCGAGTGTCCTGTTCTTCACCTTTGAGAGGAGGAGTGAGGCAGTATCAGTATTGATAGGAGCTAGGCTGAGGCTTTGTGTTGGCTGCCATATGCTCTTCTGGCCTTCTGAGGGTCAACAAAAAGACAAATACAGCCACACACACATGTAGCACGTCTTTGAAGTGATGACACTGACCAATGTTGTGTCAGCTCACTGAGGGCCCGTCCTGGTTAAACCCTGCAGGGATGTGAAGGTCTCTAAATGTGAGGTCACACATGCTAACCTATTTTCCAGCTTTTGGTTGTCCTCTCACTTATTTATTGATCTGTCCATCTGAGCCACATGTTTACGACAGAATGAGGGTTGCACATAGTCTCCTGCCTAGTTTCTGTGTCGCTATGCAATGGCAAAGTACCACAGATGCTTTATGCTTTATACAAAGTATGTGTCTCCTTTGTCTCATTGTGCTTTGCTGCCAGATTCAAACAGAATTAAAACTGTGTTTCGTGAGATTTTTGACAAATACTTTTTCAAAGCCTGTAATTTAAACTGAAACTCCAAAATGCAGCAAATGTTGCAGAAGCTAAAGTAATAGTCAAATATGTACATACCATAAAATTACTTGAGTATAAATAAGCAAAATGTATTGAGGTGTCAAAAGTAAGCAGTCATTGCAAAGAAGAGGAGGGTTTAGTGTTGCTGTTGGTTGGACTTGCTATTTCCAGTTTTGGGGATTTTCCCACTTTCAGATCAGTTGATAAAAGAAAATTAATCTAAAAGTACAGGAGACAAGTTGGGAAAAAATGTTATCAACCAGACAAATGTAATGAGGGAACAGTATATAATATTTTCCTCTGAACTGAAAGAGAAACATAAGCAATGTTGATTTAAAAATATTGAGTTTAACAACTTTGAGTAGCAGTATCTCAAAATGCAAAGTGGTGTTTAATTACAGTCTCTGTCCTAAGTCATTTTAAATCTTGCATCATGAAATTTGAAATTTGGGTTTGTACGTTTAAGGCTGTAGAGCATATTCAGTATATGACAAATGATGATCCGCATCTTCGCTGTATTGTAGGAGCATTGTGCAGAAAAGTCAGCAGCATGTTACTGAACGTGTAATGCAGCTTTATGCTGTGATAGAGCAAACAATCTATTGTCAGCAGGGCAGAAGCTTTGAGTGCTTTGGTGATCTCACTACTTTGTGTGCACAGGTGTGGCTATCTAAAGTATCTGAAGTAGGACAATCGCTGACCTAAATCTCTGACAAAACTCTACCTCTGAAATACCATGGAGATTTTAAATAAAGCAGCCAACGGGGGGGTTGTTTTCAGAAAGGAGACTGAGGAGATAAAGGAAAGAGTGGAGGAATTATAAAATGGTATAAAAGAAAAATGGAAAGGCATAACAAGCCAAACAGGACCGGAATTTTCTGCTTGATTTTTAAGAGTGAAATGGACAAAGACACAAAATATGAATAAAAAGTGATTAGAGGTCTGTTAATTTTCACTGAAACAAATGACTAGTTGTAAAGTGAAAAGGCACTCTCACAGTGACAAACTCACTGCAGCTGAGCTTTTTTGCTTATTCAGCTTTCTATCTAGTTTAATGGAACATGCACTGTTTGGTTCAGAATCACTGTTGGTATCAACCGTGTTACCAGCAGCTGCCGACAGATGTTTTTAGCACAAAAAAAACCAACCTCTACCAAACCCACTGTCCACTGTCCTCTAGCAAGTGGCTGAAAGAAAAAACTTCACTTGCTCATAAGGAAAGACCCGGGCATTTTTCTCAGGTTAGTGACACTGTGTCAGAAGGAAAGCAAATGTTGGACTTGAACTGAACGACAGTATGTATGTATGTGTGTGTTATGACAACTATGATAATTATAATACCCTTTGATCCTTGCAACAAAAATCAGTTAGCAAGGGACCAGCAATCATGAAGTATTATAATACTTGACCTTATAAGCCATTATAAAATGCTCTATAATGTGTTATGCTCATTGTTATAAAGCCTTATGATGATTTATGAGTGTTTATAATGATAGTTATACACCTTTATAAGCATATCATAAATATATGTATAATGCATTATCTATGTGGGAATTGTCAGTGAGTTGCCAACAGTTATAATGTATTATAATACCTGACCTTATAAGTGATGATAAAATGCTTTATAGTGTGTTATGATTATTGCTATAAAGCATTATGATCATTTATGAGTGTTTATAACTATAGTTATACAGTGCTGTAATGTCATTATAACGCATTATAAATGCATTTATAATGCGTTATAGGGATAGGCGTCAAATAAAGTGTTACCGAAAATGTAATAAGTGGTATTTGTTGAATTGTTTTCAATTTATAATAATTAAAGTCACATTTAATTATGTCAAAATCAGTCCTGGTTATGAGGAATGTTTTAACATAATGTTGGGCTTTCACATTATCACACATCACCTTGATTTGACAACTGTCACTCTAGACACTTGTAAAAGATGACAATTAGATAAATGAACATTGCAGCAGGCAAACAGTACGTCTATCAGACTCCGTTCCAGCAAGCTTTAAACTGTCCAGATGGTCAGACATCCTTGAATGACCTCCCATTCACTTATCTTGTTGTAGATCATAAACTGTGCACATTGTTCAGCCACTCAAAGGACATCTGTCAACTTTGAAACCAATCCGTGTTCTTTGTGTGGGCTTGTGTAAATGTTGTGAAGTTGTGTGTGAAAGAAAACCCTCCTCACATGGAACGGCCCCTCTTCCTACACACCCTAATTTATTATGATCACGCAATCTGTGATAGATGAGGAGTGTGCCAACATGGGCCTTGACATGAGAAATTAGGTTAGACGAGAAGCAGGCTCAGAGTTCACTCTTTCAATGAAGAGTGATTTATGATGTGTGTGTGTGTGTGTGTGTCACATTGTAAACAGCCCTTCACAGTGCAACAATGTAAACATTTCCTCATTCCTGAGATACTGAAGGACACCTTTGAGCTGTCCCACCTGTGTACAAGGTCATGGCTGAGACACATGCATGCATATTTACATTCAGTCACCTACACACTCACACATCTACACCTACACACCCTCAAACACACACGCACAATTTGCCAAGTGCATTCCTGAGAGCCAGTGAAGAACCTGGATTAAGAGAGCAGATGAGGCATGTGGCTACAGGCAGAACTTGGCTCTGAGCTGCTACATTCATACACTGTCTGGGTGTGTGAGAGTGCGCACACACCAATGCGTCCAACTGTGTCCTGTTTAACTAAAAGTAGCCCTTAGTCATTTATAAACATATCCAAAGTTGAGTTGCTCAAAGGTTTGGGCGTTCCTTGTTGTGTCTTCCTTGTAGTCGCCCACAATACACTGCTCCCTCAAAAAGAAGTCTCCCTTGTTATTTCAAGCCTAGCTATAAGAGACATACTTTGAAACAGGAGGCTGTATGAAGGGCAGCAGACCAAGATATACTAGTCTGTAGTGGTCTGAAGGTCTATGCCATGCACATCAGAGAAACTGTAATTTTTTGTCTGGTAACACACCATGACCTGAGCAGGTGCAGCGCAGACATGGGTCTTCTCACAGTTCAGCTGTGGTATGCAAGTATGTTTGGCTCAACAGGCACACTTTGAGTAAAGTACTGTCGATTAGCCTCCATCAAGGCTGTGCGAGAAATGTGTGATGTAACTATTAGACCCAGATTAAAAACAGGTTGGATATTTAATGTTATTTTAATGTAATACTTCACATGTTTTCATTTTTGTGCAGGGATGCACAGTGTCCTCTATAACATTCAAGTAACTGTTTATTTTCAATTTTGCAGAAACTCAGTGGGGTCTGAATAGATATTACTACAACAATCCTTCTCTTACTAAAACTTGACATCAAATACATGATTCTGAAATATTCAGAAGAATTATACAAATAGAAGGAACCCACAAATCATATACCGAATCTAATACTATCATTTAAGAGAGAGCATTAGCAACAAACATTTAAGAAAGGATTTCACAAAATTTAATAGAGATAAAGACATACACACTACAGTATTGAAAATCTATAAACAATGAAAAATTAAAGACCACTGACACAGGGCAGGCAAAGCAATTTTATTTACCATAGAGCACATTTCATTACATGTAAACTCAATGGCTGTTGAATTACAATGCATATATGTTCAATAAATGTATAAATTCAATGTGATGAAGAAAAAAAAACATCCCTGAAAATATGATGATGAACCCCCACAGACACAAACTACAGACACAGTCACTAATCATAAGCTGTAAGAGTTTAGTTGTCTTTTAAATGAGGGATCAACATATGACTGATGAGACTGTCAGACTGTCATGACTGATCTCTGTTCCAGAAAACAGAACCTTAATGCACCCAGATCGAAATCTCATTCTAGGTTGAGTTGTAAATCTGTCACCTGGCTAAATCTGACTGAAGTGTAGTCAGTGAGTATGTGAGAAATGTACAGGGGGCCCCAAACCATTAAGTAGACTCGGAGCCAAGGAAGTCATTTGAGTGCTGCTGTAATAGGTCTGGCATTACATGAATGCATAAGGACTCTTATGAGATGATTAAACAGATTTTTCATCCATGTAGGTCCAATCGTGGTTCTGTGCTCCGAAACAGTAAACACCACAGGCAAAACGCCCCAAACTTCCTGTGGCCTTGTTTACGCACACACATACACACACCAATGACGTGGAGTGGTTGCCTCGAGCGATATACTGTAGGCAACAAGTTGGAGCAGATTTAATGTGGCCGGACGTCTGGGTGGTTGTTTATCTTGTTGTTCACCGGCTGTTTGGCTCGATGAGATTTTAGTGACAGACACGGTGATGATGAGCATGGAAGCCAGGATGAGTTATGAGACCCACAGCACTGGTAGATAGCTCATGAGCTTGGAAGTACAAGTTCTTGAAAGAAGCTTCTATCTGCACAAAGTAAGACTCTGATTAAAGATTTCATCATAAAAAAGCAGATGACTCCATAATGCCAAGATGATAATGTGACACAATATGTGTACAGTATATTTAGAGCTGTGTTGGATCCTTATATTCAGCATATGAAGTTATAATTACATGAGAATACATAAATGGCGTTTTTTTTTTATTATATAACTATCTATTTAATTAAAATGACCATCACTGCTATGTAACAGCTGACTGATATCCAAAGTGCCCTAAGATCTATAACAAATCTTCAGTCTGAGATCGATAACTTCTCTCAAACAACATATAGGAACAGGAGACTCTGATAGTCTGAGTGATGAGTAAAAGACGACTTCTAGATGCAGCTGAAAGACCTGATAGCTTCAGTGTTCCCACATGTACTCATCCTAACTCGGAGTAAGCCTCCTTCAAAGGCTTCCTACACGGTTTTCACTACTTGACAAAGATATTTTTATTACTATACTGCCACCATTTGGCTCAGAATTGCTACTGCAGTAGTGGCAATCTTCCACGCATTGCAATTATCTTATCTGCTGACTGTATTTTTCTTGGCATATAAGTTCCATGCATAACACAGCCAACAGTAGTTAGACTAAGCATTTAGACCAGCTGCAATATTTGAACAATTACTTATCTCTTTGGGCCTAATTTTACTTTTGATAAAGGCTTTTACTGACTGAAGTTGGGTCCTTTTGGCTTGGGTCCACATAAAGCACATTTATGTATACTAGTCTACTTTAGTGAATACTCTCCTGTATGTCTTTTAGAGAGATTTAATCACTCTATTCATTTTTTTTTGTTTTGGTATCTATTTTTGTATCTTTACCTGGTCTGTCTAATATTCCCTCTTTGGAATCAATTAATTTTTATTTATTGTACACTTTGCTGCTTCCATGTCTTAACCTGGATAAAATCACGAATTCAGAACTTTTTGCATTCACGGTATGTACATACGCTATATTTTTGTAAAAAATGTAAAAAAAAACAAACAACTTTATGATTATTAGGGTAATGACTGATGGTTGCCCCTAAAAAAACAAAATGAAAAAAAAAAACAAACAAACAAAGAAACTGACTGCTGGTCATTTTGACACTTGTAACCAAAAACTAAATCAATCTTAAACGCACCCTGTGTTTTCTTGCTGTTTAGTAGATTAGAAAATTATACATTTCTTCCAAAACCATCACCACTAAGCACTCCATCTCACACATGCGCACACATAAACACACAGAAGACACACATCTACAGTCCTGCCTCCCCAGTCTTACTTTCAGTTATGAAAGACTAAATTAGAAAAGGGAGCGTGTGCAAAGTAGTGGTGTTATTGTGGTTATAGCAATTATAGTACATAAACTAAATCTTTCAAAAACCACTCTTTCACAAAACACACTGTGACCAGAAGAATCTGCTTATTCCAAACGGTGGCTACGAAAAAAAGAATGCAAGTACTAGAAACAAAATGAGGTTGTTCGTTAAATGTTTCTTCTTAAAAAGAAATGACTTTAATTCTTCAACCCGCCCGCAGCCTGTCACGCTTCTTGTTATTCGGCTAAATTCGGATGCATTCGGACACACTCGGAAGTGAAGGGCGTGCTCGTGCTGTGGTGCGTCTCAACCGGCGGTACAATCGGATGATCCCAGGCGGGCGGAGCCAAGTAGGAGGAAATGGTACGGTTGGCTGACTGCTCCCAAGAAAACCGGCGACGAGCATCCATACCCGGCACTTTGACCGTATATCTCCACAGCTTTCAGCTCATCACTGCAGCAAGACAAACCTCTCAAACTTTAGTCTTTCACGAAAACACACACAACACTTAGCTGCTTATAAACCAAGTGACTCTTGTATGCTGCGGTTTCTGGAGGCATCAGTGAAGGGCTCGGAGATTAGCGTCACATACACACGGCTGCAGGATGGAGACGCAGATACATGTGCCTGTCGGCTCGCCGGTCATTAGAAAAATTCCCGTTTTCGTGGACGAACACAACGTGACGGAGGGAGCGATGAAGCTCATCAAAGAGCTGAGACCGGCGTGGGACGAAAGCCTGGTCAAGACGAAGGTAACGTTAGCTGCTAAGCTAGCTGCACAGAGTAGGCTAGGCTAGGCTATGATTGGCAGCTCCGCAGCATCTCCAGGCAGTAACACTACAAGCCGAGCAGGAGCAGGGCCGTGCTCACATGAGCCTCATCTGCCGGCTAAGTTCATGTCTTTCAGCAAACCACACACCACCAGCTACAATCTTTTCATTATTGATGATGTTCTGATTGATATTCTGTTGCAGATATGAGTAATATGATGACTGAGCTAGCAGGACGCTCACACACTTGAACTCTTAACCCTTTATAGGGCAAGTGACTATTTTTGGTTATATCTGCACCATTTAAAAGTGAGAAATGGGAAAAAATGTATAATAGAAATTAAGTTTTTTTATGTCCTCCGATAACACTGTAAGGTTAAATTTTTGAATTTCAATGAGTGCCCTATAAAGGGTTAACTGTCTTAACTGTAAAGCCAGTAGGTAAATATTCCAGTTACAGACAGGTTAATAAGTCCAAAGTACACAATATGTAATACTAATTATAGCATGAAAGCAGGGTCATCTTGGTGTCAGTTACATCATGGTCAGTTTGGCTGAGACATATGGTGATTGTTAATTGCCAGCTCAAGAAGATGTACACGCCTAATGAAGACTGTTTTTATAGTTGGCCACTGATCCTCAGCCTTGCTTCTGTATGTTTTGAGTTCAGTGTGACTCATGATTATAGACAGATCAGCTGTGGAGGTGGGTACTGGACAGGGCATAGGCAACAGCATGCTAACAAACCTTTCCAGGATGGCAATTTGGATTTTCTCTTCCACTACAAATGCAATATACTTTACGTACTCTTATGCAGCTAATAGCAAGCAGACGTTTAATGGCCTTGTAATAAATGATACAGGGTTTACAGGTGCACTCACAGGATTAAACCATCTTTACTATTTGTTTACCCTATACACCTCAGAACAAAATGCAATTAATACTCAATTAAAGTCATTTCAAGTTTCTTCTATGTAAAAACAAATTCATGGCTACTAAAAATGACTACATTAGAATGTTCTCATTAAGATAACAAGCAAATGTCAGAATTTGTTAGGGTGAACTTTCTCTAAATGCTGGTTGTCCACAAAGTAAGCTAATCCATAAAGTAAATGTGGTGAAATGTGTAGTTCAACATTTTACAAGGCAAAATGGGAAAAAAAGCGATGACATTAATTCATATAAAATCAGCAACACAAACAGAAGTTAAACATACAAATACATGTACAGATCCGTGTCTCTTTGACAAATAATAAGGATGTGTCTGCTATTGATAACGTTTAAAATATTCAAATTTAGTCTAAAATTGGGACTATTTTGAATAGTGTTATTCAAGAATGCTCAGTGGCAGGAGCAGGAAGGAGAGGGTCTAGAGAAAAATAAATGAAACAGGAGTTTCTGCTAGGGTTAAGAACATCAGCATTTCTGAGCTCTTACATGCTGTGCTTGTTGCCTGAAAAGGTCATTTGTGGAACTCATTTGTTAGTTGCTTGGGGTTCAGAGACACACTGCAAAATGAGTCCTGCTGAACACAGCTCTGTGGGATGGAGCTTTGTCTTGGACTCAGAGAGTTCACTGACCGTCTCAGCTCTCACTGCTCACTTAGCAAAATACTTACTGTATGTAGTTACACCTCTTATGTCAATGTTGAAATGATATGAGATAGAGTTTATAGTCCAATCTGTATCTGTTTGCCACCAATCACATACAAAGTTTCCCTGCTGATGATTATATTAATACATAATAAATGTAATTTCTATCAATCCTATCATACATACAAAGCAGCTCAGTAAAGTTTACAGAAAATTGGGACTACGACTTTGTCATAATGAATCTGTCGTAATAGTCAATCTGACAATTATTTTTTCCATTAGTTGTTTGACTTATACAACATCTGAAAACAGCTAAAAGTGCACCTTACAATTTTGTCAAGGCCAAGTTTTTTTGTTATATTTTCTCAACAATCCAGACCCCAGTGATATTTGTGTATAAAAAGTGACTTAATTGACTAATTGATACAGCGCGACATAAAATTTCATAAAAATTCAATTAATTCTAACCTATTATTTAAAATATTGAAATAAATAAAAAGCTGTGAATGCAGTCTTAGAAATAAAAGAGTAAATTAAAAACCTTTTAGTAATTTTCAATAAAAATAAATTGAATCCTTCAAAGCAAGATTAAAACCAAGGTGTGTAGCCTTTTACACTGCCAATTTAGCTCTTTACTGGTACAGTCAGTTGATGTCCATGAAATATGTAGAAGAAAACTGGGCAGTAGTCTTAAATAAAATCAGAAAAGTACGCATGAAGAGGAAGTGGCAGCCTTATTTGCTTATTTGAGTTATTTTGGCAGAAACTTACTGGAAATAAATAGATCTATTCTTAATATTTCCAAAAAATGGTTTGTATATTTTTGGAGAACTCTTAAAAGTTAGAAAAGAGTACCAACAGAACACTGTTTATTTATATAATGCTGTTTGTATGTAACTTTATGCAGAACCTAAGCCCAAAGCCAGTCTGCTTCTTTCAAAACTTTTTGACAAGAGGCCGACGTACAGATTTTTGGGCTTTGTCTAGGGCTGAACAATAATTCCTAATCATCGTATATGGACTGCTAGTGACATTTTATCACGATAAAATGATCATATCATGTTAACATTTTATAAAATTTTTGTTCTCCCAATGAATGATTCCAGAGAGTAAATTTAAAAACCCAATTGAGTTAGGTTCTGTTTTACTAATGTGAAAGGTTTTGTGTGATGTAATGCTTAATAGTAGAACATAGTTACCTAACATCAAATGCACTAAAAATACCATAATGAAAAGCGAATTTGTTGTTTGTTGTTTAAGACAGTTAGTGGGAAATGACATAAATTAACAACTTTAGTGTCTGTATCTCGTAGTTTATACGCACCCATCATGTTTGCCTGCATGTTCTGATTTATTTTTAATACCCGTGAAAGATCCACAAAAATTTTTTACCAACTGTTGAACATTTGTACTCACTTTATTCACTATTTTTCAGTCCTCAGATCTTCATGAGGTGAATTTGATTAATTTCATTTCAGGATGTGGAATTATTTGGTTCTTTTACGGTCCAACCCGTCTGCCTGTAAGAGTTTCTGGATTGCAAGAACTTCAACTGTTACCTGATGGGTGTTAATAGTTACAAAGCAGAACAGCAGAACAGAGATGGAGGGAACTGCAGCACATTGGTTTACTGGTCACTAGCACCACCTGCCTGTCTGCATGCTTTTGCTGTATTACTGCTGACAAAGACCTCTGACAGAGCTGAAACTGACCCATAAGATAAGATAAGATAAGATAAGATAAGCGTTTATTCGTCCCACAGTGGGGAAATTCACATGTCACAGCAGCACAGGGGATAGCAGCAGTAAAAATATTAAGAACAAATAACAGTCTAAAAAGGAGGTATACACGTAAGAAGTGTGCATTCATGACACAAGAACATTCCTCTTTTTAAGTCAAATAAAAAGCATGCTCTCTCTCACCAGACATTATTACTCAGTACCCATAAATTAGCTGGCATATGAATACCATGATATTGATTTCAGGCATTTTGCCCTTCCATTGGTTTGTCCTTACATCTATGTTTATTGTCTGTACTCAATTTGTACGTACGGTAGTGCTCAGCATTTTTTTTACAGTAGGAAGAAATGTGTAATATATTCATGCTTCCCTGTCAGTCAGTCTCACAGTATCTATTTTTAGAACACCTTCCTGGCATACAGCACCTTAGGGTGTGTACAATGTACACACAGATGATGGCACGTATCACGCTTTTTTCTATCATTATAAACTCTTGTTAATTAATGAAATATCTGTCAAATAGGATCAGCAGAAATTTGTTCCTAACTCACATATGTGACTCATGAGAAAAAGATACAACTCAGCACATGAGAAACTGTGTAGTGATAAATAGAAGCAAAATTAACACAGTACGACTAACTGATTACTATTTTCCATACTGTTCTCTTTGTTCATGTTTCAGTGGTGTGTGTGTGTGTGTGTGTACAGTCAATAGAATGTCAGCAAACACACAATATGTGTGTCAATGAATTGAAAAGAAATATTGAGTGGGCACACATTCTCATAATTAATAAATTCATTATTGTATCTATGCCTGGTATGCAGTTTTATGCAACAAACAGATGGAGTCTTTGGGCACTATCACCAGAACCTAACACACACACACAAGTGAGTTGTTTAGCGGCCCATTTTAGAGACACAACTTGAAACGAAAATGCATAATTGATTCCTTGTAAATGGATCAAGTGACTGATGTGTCATGGCCAGGTCAACGTCTGTGGAGTGGCTCTGACAGTGCACAGGATAACACCATTTACTGCTTCTCCTCTACAGTGGCACGCTTTGAACGTAGCTAAGGCAACCTTGTGTTTGCATCCTGCTGGTTAATCTCTGTGGATCTGAATCCCCACCCATTCACACACCTGCAGCCGAGTCCGTGACAGTGTTTACCTCCATCTCTAGGGATCAGACCAATGGAGCTTTTCTCAGTGACCACCACCCAAACAGGCTTTTTGTCCTACTGGATGTTTTTGTCTAAAAGAGCTCATAGAGTGGTAGAGCAGCACGACTGGCAAGTATACTCATGAGCCAGGTCACAGCAGAAACTGGAGTGAGGAGAGTGTGAGATTAATGTAAAAAAAAAAAAGTGTTATTTGGTTGAGTCGGGGAGGATGTTCCCGACCAGCGGGACCATTGTTTTGATGAGAGCGGGAAGCGCTAAATGTGGTGAAGAGCAGCAGAGCAGCGCTGTTGACAGAAACAGCCGATTAGCCCCGCCACCTGGACAGGAAGACTTTTACTGTAAATACACACTGCTCATTTCCAAACATCCCACACGCATGCTGAGTTCCTGCAAACAGCAGAGTGTGCCAACAGCAACAGAGCAACAGTTTCTGCTTACAACTTTCTCATGCTGAAGACGGTGTGATTTATCCCTGCCAAAGAAAGGCTGCTCCAGAGGCCGTGCTGTCAGACCACAGAATGTAGACTCACTCATGAAAAAAAAAAAATCAAACGTCAGGCAGTATATGGCCGAATGTTTACCTCTGTCTGGGTCCAAGCTTATCGCTGTCTGTCGACGTATTGATCGCCGGTCTTAGTGCTGTATTGTGTGCCGGGTAGAAGGGATCAGTCATGGTAGCAAAGGCGTGTATGCTTGTGTATGTACGGTCATAACAGGGATGCCTCTGTGCCCATCTTTGTGGTCAGCCACGTGTGGAATGCCAGATATGTGTGAGTGAGCGTCTGGGCTAGGGGAGATGCAGGCACTGTGTATGTTATTGTGCTAGTTGCAGTGGGATGGACTGGCTCACTGGTGTCCCCTAGAGTGATGTTGTCACTCAGATATGTAAGGCCTAGCCTCAGACACAGAAGGTCTTTTGCTTACTCTTCATTTTAGAGGAAGTGACTTAACTTGTCACCACCAACACCACCCTGCTGTCAAACTCAATTCCAAAAATGTTGGGACACTGTGTAAATCAATAAAATCAGAATGCATTTATTTACCAATCTTTTTTGACCAATTTCCAATTTAATGCATTACAAAAACAAGATATTTGATGACTGAACTGTTAAACATTGCTGTCATTTAGTAAATAGATGCTCTGAATTTTATGGCAGCAACAAATAAGTTGGGACAAGAGCAACAAAGACTGTAAAAGTTGTGGACTGATCCAAAAACACCTTTTTGGATCATTCCACAGGTAAAAATATCATCTCAAGATTCAGAGAATCCAGAGAAATGTCTGCACAAAAGGGTCAAGGTTGAAAACCCAAATTAAATGCCCGTGACTTTCCCTTTCAACAATAAAAACCATCATGATTGTTTAAAGGATATTCATTCATGGGCTCGGCAACACTTGTCAGTAAACACAGTTTGCCACAATGCAAATTCAAGTTAAGACTCTATAATGCAAAGTGAAAGCCAGCCAGAAATGCTTCCGACTTCTCTGGGCTCGAGCTCATTTGAGAAGGACTGAGGGTAACATCCTCTGTTGCACCCAACAGTGTAACTTCGCCTAAAATGGAAAGTATTCTCTTGTTCTGACTGTGGCGTCAGTTTGACCACCTCCCATCCAAGTCTTGGACTGCTTTTCTTTTAGCAAGACCTTTTTTTTTTTTTTTTTTAGCATCCAATCATGCCAAACTATTGGTATCATAGTACAGTGCTGCTCTGATGACCTGACATGTTGACAGCTGTATTCATATGTGTTAATGTACAAGCATGGAAACAAGAAACGGAGGTGCCGAATAAGAACATATACATGTTTAGGACCTGCGTCACAGACACTTAGAATAGACTTATTATAGATGTTTTATTTTCATCCAACAGTAAACTTCCATATATAACAGTGACCAACATGTTTCAGACAGCCATCATGATGTGACCCATTAGCACAAATGAGCAATAATTTGAACACAAACCAAAGTTTGCCCTTTTCTCTCTGTGCCAATTGCTTAGTATTTACCAAATCCAGTGTTTGGAGGAGTGTTTGGATGGAGTGTACATAAAAATATTATTTGGTCATTTTGTAGTGTAGTGTTGATGGTTCAAACAATTTTATTTGTAATAGTTCGTGGTGTGCTGCCTGATTGCATGTGCCATATCCAGGTTGTACATAATACGGTGCATTTACTGTATCCACTGTAAACCCACCTCTTCATAAGGACATAAATGTATAGTTTATACTTAATGTATGATTGCTGCATGGTGTCTGCACTGTTGATCCAATAAGTCCACTAGAGAACGTTCCCATTTGAGATTGGGAACCACTATGGTGCTGTACAGTACACAGGTTTGGGGTATTCCTTAGAGGTTATATGATTATGATTTCTTCTTCTTCCAGTTCTTCACTGATGGAACCACCAACAAGCTAGTGGGCTGCTATGTGGAGGACAGTCTAGAGGATGTTGTCCTGGTCCGAGTATATGGGAACAAGACTGAGCTAATAGTGGACAGAGACAATGAGCTCAAAAGCTTCCAGGTAGTGTAAAAAAACAGGAGTGAAATGGGTTGTGCCCTCCTGTGAATTTTCAGTAAATTCCCAGTGAATCAGTAAGTGTGTTAGAAAAGTTTTTCCCATCTAATTCTTATTTTGTGTATATTATTGTGTCTCTCCTTTAGGTGCTACATGCTAATGGTTGTGCTCCTCGCCTCTACTGCACCTTTCAGAATGGCATCTGCTATGAGTTCATGCAGGGGGACGCTCTTGGGACGCAGGACGTCAGAGATCCTTCCTTACTCAGGTCAGGACATTGTAGAGTCATGGGACCACTAAGGATTTTTACTGACTAAGCTCGGAGATGATTGATTTCCAGCACTGTGCAAAACAGTATTGTAGCCTACTATCGGGATCAAAATTATCTCTGGATCTTCTACACATAGACACAAACTATTTTACAATGCAGAATTGCCTCGATGGAAAAGAGGCAAATGAAGCAAACCCATACGAGTCACATGCAAATGAGAGCTGGCAGACAATCCATATTACCCAAATCAGCCAACAAAGCCAAACAATCACTTTTTATGCAGAGGAGTTGCGCATGCCACTTTAATATGATAGCAATTATTGTAATGTACCCAAAGCAGTCAATACTAATACTTAATCAGGTAACACACATTGTCCTTGGTGCCTGTTAAACACTCTATTGTTGAAGTCAGCTCAGTGTGGTCACATGATGTGTTCAGTTGTTTTCACTGGACTCTTTCCAGGAGATACGTGTCCTCGTCTTACCTTACAGTACCTAACCCCTGTAGCAGGGCTGTCTGTCATTGGACTATTGGATTGCTTCATGACTAGAGACTATTATAATGTAGTCAGTAATATACTTCGTGTTGAAATTTAGTCATGTTGATAATTTTATTTATTTAGTAGTTGGTTCATTTAACAGTGACTGTGCATTTTAATAAACTTGCCTGTAAATACAAAGATGCTGTTTTTTGTCTGTAGTCCCTAAAATTATTTTTGTGTGTGTGTGTGTGTGTGTGTGTGTGTGTGTCTCCTTTCAGACTGATAGCCAGGGAGATGGCTCGTATCCATGCCATCCATGCACACAATGGCTGCATCCCCAAACCCAACCTCTGGATCAAGATGCGAAAATACTTCTCCCTTGTGGCCACAGAGTTCACCGACCAAGCGTCCAACGTCAGGTGAGATACGACTTCTGAGCCTTAGTTAGTGCTCCTGCCCCTGGTTCAGCAGGCACACAGTGATAATGATGCAAATTGCTCATGAAGTGCAGACTGATTTGCCTCTAACATTAGTTATGAGGATAGGATCAGTTTTTGTCCTGGGACTGATATCATCAAAAAACACTCAATGAAATTGTTTTATCAATCGTTTTTGCACCAGGATGCAACAAGTCACCCTCTTTAATCGTGATGTCCTGCTTCCTGTGAAGTCTCGTGTCAACAAGCGAGGCAATACTGCAGAGGTTGATTTTACGAGAAGATTGCCTCCCCTTTGCCAGAACCGACCAGAATCTTTACAACCACCTGTAGGATTAAGCGATAGCACATTTTTAGCCACACTAGCATGACTTGAGAGGTGGCACTGTCAGTCAGTTGGCCCAGAAAGTTGTCTTCTTAACTTTGCTGTCAAACAGTTGACTGTGAGTAGATAGCTACAGACAGCCACTTTGGAAATAATTTACTTCTTCACCGTTAGTCTGGACAGAGGGCTGAAACGGAAGGAAAACCAGCTTAATGTGGACATACCCTTAGAGAGTTAACATTGTAAATATTTTACCTGACAAGTAACAGTTAGCATTACCATTATGAACATGTCAGCATGCTTATATTAGCACGTGGCCAATAGCTCCGGTGTACATGAGTACAGCCTCACAGAGCTGCTAGTAATGCTGTAGAACTTCACGCTTGGTCACTCTTGTTATTTAGATGTTAAGGTGTTCAGAAGTGGCATGAATATTACTTATAACAAAAATGATCCTATACTGTCCATGTAGTTGACCAGGCATAAAATGTGACACTCTTTCCAGAGGTAGCAGTCAGGGCTATAACAGCAGATGTGTCAGGGCTATACAACCTTTAACTCCTGGCTGACACACGCATCAAGCATTTGGTGGTGAGAATTGCATTTTATGGAGGTTTATTTTCTTATCTGGGAAAGAATTCAGGCTGAAGATGGTTCTGTTTGCATCTTGGCAGTGGACCTGTGGAGCCAACAAAGGTAGAGCATTTCATATCCTGGCCGACTGCCCAGTCCCAGGTGATAACTTTGTTCCAATAGCCATTAGGTTTCCAGCATGTGGCTTATATATAACCGTAACAGTAATAGCCGACTGGATTAGGGAGTCTGAGGCATGCAGTGGGTCAGCAGATGTTTGCTTAGCTCAGTGTATCAGGTCACTCTGCTCTCTTCCTTGGTTACACAGACAGCTAGAGTGTCCTGGTTCTGGACTGCAGACACTTGTATTGAAGCTCAAATGTTAACAAGCAAAGAAGCTGAGATCTGTTTGATGATTCCAGTAGAGATGAAAAAACATACAGGCCACCTCCTATAGATGATGTGAGATGTTTGCCATAGACCTGGCCGAGATTGAACACCTGAAACTCAGGCTGCAGGTGAAGGAGAGGCAGCAGGACAGGCAAAAACCTCCTCCCTCCCATCTCTCTCTCTCATCTCCAGCTCTCAGGCTGACCGTGGATTAAGCCCCATAAGCCCATTACTGTCAGCACAGGGGTCTCTGCTCAGTACACCAGTCTGATTGGCTGAGACGCTCGCTCAGTGTCTTAACCCTTTCTCCATTGGCCAATAATACCACTTTCAGATTTACACATGACTGTGATCTGATGTGGTCTTTTTGCGTCATGTGACTGGGGGCTGAACACAGGTTGGATGCATGAATATTAGTTATAGATATGGAAAAGGGCAAATATTTAAATAAATACAGCTGCTTGAGATGTAAAAATGCCATTTTTAAAAGTAATCAATAAATGATAAATTAAATGTTCAATGATCAGATCTCAAAACTAATTTCAGAAGAGGACGTAGTAGTGCAGCCACAGTGACTCAGGAAAAACCTGCAGCACCATGAGTGTCCACTGAGAGCTTGTTTCTCTGTAACTGTGCTCCCAGGAGCCAGCAAGCTACAGCCCCACTGAGCCTGTGTGCCGTTTGTACATGTTGCTGTCAGTTGTTTTCACTTCACATACTGTACGTTCCCACTTTGTGATGCTCCAAAACAAGGAAGAACTGTTTTGCTCAATAAAAACTGGGAAAACTATTTCTCAGACTTTCCTTTACCACTCTTGTTGGGTCAGTGTTGTGTTTGCAGATGTATTTTGTGTTTGCATTGTGTATGGAAATGGCTGAATTTTCCTCATGCTTTTCTGTCTCTGTGCTCCCCATCCAGAATCCAGCAGGAGGTTCCCAGCAAGGCGGTGCTGGAGCAGGAGATGGTGTGGATGAAGGAGCATCTCTCCACACTGGGCTCCCCTGTAGTGCTTTGCCACAATGACCTGCTCTGCAAGAACATCATCCACAACAGCAAAGAGGGTAGATGCCTTTTACCTCAGTCTGGTTGTCATCTTCCTCAACACTATGTGATGCGATGTATTACATAGTTTTAGACTGGGTCGGCAACTATTTAGCATTTTGTTAATTAATTGTTTGGTGTATAAAGTGTGAAAATAGTAAAGTTGTCCGTCATGATTTCTTTATCACAACAGTCCAAAACCTGGAGATAGTGACTAAACTAACAGCAAATTCCCATTTTTGCTTAAGCTGATTAAATTTTGTCATTGTTATTATTAAATTATTACTCATCAAATCCAGCTTTTCAGCTTTACTAAAGCTGTAGGAATGTAAGCAGTTTTTGAGTTCACTGAAGCTGTAAGCGCATCCATTAGCACCGCTGTCACTATGTCACTGCCCTCACCTGAACCCCTCTGCTCTGTTATGTCTGCAGGAAGGCATTCCACTTTTTGCTAACAAGGACTATAGTTACAACAGCTACACACTCCTAATGCTTAAACATTAGACGTCTCAGTGACTGGAGAAGACACAGAACTTTTTTGAGCATGTATACCATTATACACTTCTCTGACTGTCCCCCTGTTGTCTCCCAGGTCATGTTCGCTTCATAGACTATGAATACTCCAGCTACAACTACCAGGCCTTCGACATCGGCAACCACTTCAATGAATTTGCAGGTTTGCTGAACCACAGTGGGATTTCTATGTTAGAGTTAATGCTATATCCATACAGAGCGACTTATCATACGACCATGTGTCCATGTGTGTGTTTAGGAATGGCAGAGCCTGACTTTGGGCTGTACCCCAGTCGGGAAATGCAGATGGACTGGCTCAAAGTGTACCTGCAGGCATACAAGCTCATCACCAAGAAAACAGAGGAGGTCAGCCCACGAGAGCTGGAGACGCTCTACGTACAGGTCAACAAGTTTGCTCTGGTGAGGAGGAATATATTGGAACACACACTATCTCTTACACCCTCACACCGACAGTATCTCACTTTAATCTGATATCTAATTTGTCTCTCTTAAGGCTTCTCACTTCTTTTGGGGCTTCTGGGCGCTCATCCAGGCCAAATACTCGTCCATCGACTTTGACTTCCTCGGGTGAGTCACTGTGTGAGTGTGTGAAAGATTCAGAGCTGTGTGTGGCGACCCCCTGTGTACGATATTACATAAGTAATAGGTTGGATTGTGTGTCTAAAGAGGATCTGTCAGCGTGGGTTAAACGGAGTACTATGAAAGACTGAAACTGAAAACCCAAAAACCAACATGTCTCTCATTTCTTTTGTGAGCACCCAACCACTTAACACTTCCTGCTCACACACCTGTGACAGACACGGATACCAGGTTTGCCTCCCCTGGTGGTCGACATAGAGGAGGTAGAGCTAAGGACATGGATGGCAACCTAATCTCTCCTGCCTCAGTCACAGAAAGGCATTGCTGGAGTCAACATCTCCCCTACTGTTAGCATGTCAAAAAGGGCCTGAAGAAGGAAATGTGATATATTACAAGCCCATTTTCATAATAGTTGCGATGTCATGTAAAACATTTGCAAATATTTATCAACCTGAATTCAACTTAATGCATAAAGTGCAAAGACAACTTCAGCAGGTGTTGAAATAACATAGATGCAAATGTCAAGTTGGAATCAGTGCTAACATTTTTGCAACTAGCTTAAATTTTCAACGTGGAAACTAGTTAGTCTAGGTTGCTAGCTTTCATTGTCCGAGTGGAGTACAAATTTAACAGCACAATGGATCATCACAAATTACTCAAAACGATATATAACTGAAAGGAAAAATTAGTACTGTGTCAACATTTGTAGTGCATGCATGTATATTTTTTATCCTCTTTGAAAAAGTGGAAAAATATTGTCTGCATGATCATCTCAGCTACAGAGAATTCAAACACAAGTTCCTCCTCTGTGCCTCACCACCATTTTTCCTCCTCTGTATTGCAGCTATGCTGTGCTACGTTTTAACCAGTACTTCAAGACCAAACCTGCAGTGATGGCCCTGCAGATCCCAGAATGAGAGGAGACAGAGCAACAGAGTGTGGAGAGAAGACGGGAGGAAGGGAGGAACAGGTTTTATGCTGGGACTTCCTGTAGGGTGGGAACTCTTCTCTGTGAGCCAGCTGTTGATGGACCACTGCTTGGTCTACCTGACATCCTTTCCTTAAACAAGCGCAATTACTCTTTCATTCCTCCAACTTAGCTCCATGTCTGTCACAACTCTAGCTCAAGAATTCTAAAACTTCCACGAGTTCTGTTTGTATGTGTGGGAATGTATGCGTTTGTATGTTGTTAATTTATCTTGATTCATGTTGAAACAGGACGTCTTGCCTCCCCTCTTAGATCAGCTGAACAAGGCCTAGTGAGCCTAGCCGTCACAGAGTTGAAGGTAGAGACTTAAAACCTGCTTGGTTGTCTGTCACGCTGGCACCAAAATGTTCCACAACTCTGGTAATGACAGTCAAAAGATGGACAGGCCTGTGGAGGATGGTTTGATGCTGACGTTGACAGATCCTGTTCTCTGTGCGCTATATCTCTGGCTCAATGCCATGGCCTCATTATCATTAACAAACTGACTACAGAGTCATTTCACCTGGGATTCCTCAGATTTTGCATGTGGTGTGTACGTTGAGACCATTCCTTCTTCTGTCAGCACATATTTTAACGCTTTAAGTTCTAATCTGTGTAATCCTTCCTCTTTTTTTTCTCAATCTTTGGTGCTAAATGCTTGTAGCTGCGGTGTTTGCACTGCATTTCCCAGAGATCATCTGTGCAACACTGGGTGCGGTACTGTGTCAATTCAATTCTTTCTGATTATATCTCTGTTGTTGAAGTTTGAGCAATTTCTTTTCTAGTTATTCCAAGCAAACTGCTGCTGTTGCTGCTGCTGCTAGAAATGTTAAACTAACTTCTCTGTTTGCTAGTGGACTTTTCTCCTGGAAGGACATACCAAACACTGAGTGTGCAAAAGGAAAAGTCTTTCATGGACTGGCTGTAGGTTGAATCACTATTGTGTTCTAGCAATGAGTGATAGAGAGTAGCTAAATGTGCATTTATTTATTTATGTGAAGACATTGTAGATTATTTAACATCTCAGGTGAAACAACTCTTCAGTTTGCTTTAGTACGTTTTGCTTTGCATTAAATTGAGAAGTGATTCTGAAGGAGGAGGAGAGATAGATGTCTGCTTAAAAGAGGGGACCTGAGTAAATGTCACTCTAAACTCTGTGTGCATTTCTGTCCTCAAACCTTTTTCCACCTTCTTGACTTTTATGGTTACAGCGAATCGCTCTGTTAAACTTTCCATTTAAACTTTCCAGACCTCTTGAAAATCACAACCTCGGTCACCCCCACCGCCAAACCCTCCCCCCCCTTCTTTTATGCCCTCCTGTGTCTGCTTTCTCCTCACATTACCATCTTTGATCTTCACCCACCTCAGTTTTGCTTCATATCTCTTGTTTCATATTGAGACAGCGGCACCTGTTCCGCAGACCAAGCTCCATACTGTAATCCATTTCCATTCACATCCCAGATTTGGAGCCACATTTTGTTGCATAATCAGACATTGCATAAGTAATATCTGGGGTCAAATCAAGTTTAGCTTCCAAAAGAGGCAGGAATGGGTTAGTTAATGGGCCTGTGCTGTCGTGAGATCAGGCATTACTTGGATGGACAAAAATAGCATCTAACACTCCAGAAATGTAGTCATTTCTAGAAGGATGCACATGCACAGTATCTGTGAAGGTAGAAATGCCAGAACTCTTAAATGGGGAATCCACCAATTTTACACATCAAAGACCGTTTACAAGTGTTGGAGTACTGCTGCATATGTGGAAAAAGTTGTGTGAAGCCTTCTGTGTCTCCAGAGGGAGCTGCGCAATTTCTGATAGATGTCCTCAAGTGATGTCACTTGAGTCTGCATCAGTTGGGGATACAATTTGGAAATGAAAGAAATCTCTTGTTGTAGAGTTAGAAAGAAGTGAGCTTACCCAAACTCTGCAGCTCCCTTCTCAACTCTGCTTGAAGCCAGTGTCTCAAGGCTACATTAGTTGCTACTGGCATAACACATGTGAATCTCTGGCTTAGCAGGTGGAGTGTAATGCTAAATTGGTGGCGTACTCTTAACAAAGCATTGTCGTGATTCCTTACACTCTTAAGTTAATATACACAACAGATTTAGTGCTTTGGTGCATATCTGTCATTGTACTCCATCAATCTGGTCCTGCACTTCTGGAGGGCAGCAGCAGATGCCGAGATATGGGTTCACAATGCAAATCAATAGCATCTTCCATTAGACCTTCCCTGACTGGTATATGCCCATGTCTTTAAAACATGACGACCAAGTTTCTCTTGTAAATTTGTCCTCATGCCCAAGTTCCAGTCTAAAACACCCTTATATTTTGTTGATCAGTCAGAAATCAGTGCCATTAATCAGTCAAAATCAGTGGCATGCCCCTTTAATAAGAAACTTTTGGCCCTGACTCAATCTTTTCTTTCTTTTCTCATATTTTACAGCTTTCATAATCAACTTAAATTTTATCAGACACTGACAGCTTATTTCCTTAATACCTTAATAATTCTGAAGCTCCTCTTTCTTGCTTGCCTCCAGAAAAGGGATGTGTCCTCTCTCTTACACACCCATTCTCGTCAGGATATTTAGGCCCAGCAGGGGGAGACAATGAGGCCTGACCTTTGTCCTCCACTGCAGGTCTCATGTAACTGACAGGTTTAATAATTTACCAGGTGAGCATCAGCCCCACAGAACAGGTGTGAGTGGTTCTTATCCTTAAAAGTGGTGATCTGAGCCTTCTGAATGTGGATTATCACTTTAATAATAATCAATATTAACGAAAGAGTACGTGTATGATGGCACATATTTGGGAGCAAAAAGCTACCGTCTTGAAACAGCTCAAATTATCCATGTCAGTAGTGCATTTTAATTTATAAGAATAATCAAGATGTCCTTATTTTTGGAACTAATAGTGGAGTAATCTGCTTAGTAGATTTGCAGACAAAGACCAAATTAGTGAGCTTGCTGCTTGAATGCCCAATCTTAATACCCTGGTAGGAATTCAGCCTGGATAAAAAGGGCATTTGCACTTCATGAGCACTGAATGAATTACTCCCTTCACTTAACGGAGGACACTGAGCCCGAGTAGCCTCATCTGGTGACAGTTTGGGATTTTGGAAGTTAAGTTAGGGGCAGGTTTATTTTTGTTTCCTCTGAAATGAAATCTAACACTGTAGCAGTCACTGAAGTTAAGGGTTGAACTGATAACGCATTCCGCACAGACTTGAAGTTGTCCTAAAAACGTTGCACTTATTCAGGAGTGTGCTAATATTTTATCAGGCGTTTGGTCCATCAGTCACCTTACCCACTGTGTTGTATGGCATCAAAATCATCTCTGTGTTACTGAAATCCTTTAGCCCAGTGTGTATTCCAAAAGCTCCAACATGCTTCACACTCTGCATTCCCAAACCACTGAAGTACTCTTGCTCTTTCACAGGGAAAAAAACAACAGCCCTGGACACATGCAACCAAACAGTTTATTAAACGCGCAATCTGCGATCAAATGTGGCCCCACCATCAAAAATCAACACATCAACCTCGGTATCTACTTAACTCTCAGAATGATTGACAGATCTTTAAAGAGCAACTTAGCACCAGACTGAAAATGTTTCATGTTTGTTGTACCACTTTGCATCTGTCACCATATCCCACAGTGATGTCACAATACTGCCACGCCCTTGAGTACACATCCACATCAGTCTACAAATGCTTCTATTCTGTATGAGGATATCCCTAAAATCATGTCTTAAATGTAACTTGTTTTATTTACCAAAAAGTTAGCTCAAGTTAGCTAAAGGTTTTTGCACTGTTTACTGCACTGACAATGAAGTTTGTTTTGTTTCAGAAGTTGTGAATCTAGAAACCATAGAATATAAGCAATGAAGTATACATGATAAAAGTATAATTTTCATACTTTGGATAATTCAAAATTTTAACTAATTTACCAGATTACCAGACACAAAGATGACTTTGTTGACAATTTTCTCAATACATTACGCAATGGGTAAGGTGACAATAAGCCAAACAAGAAGTTGGTGTGGACATTCACTAAAGTTAATGAAAACGTTTCCTGTTTAACACCAATACATACAGTACATTTGATCTTTTTCTGTGGCGACCACTAGTATCTGAGACAGGCTGTCTGCTGAATTTCCATTTCACTCCTCATGTTAGGTCATTTTTTAAACAGGGTTTATTTATTGAGTGAGTCTAACATTGCAATTCACGCCTTTTCTTTTGTTCTCTAATCATACCAAAATGGTTAGCTTCAGAGGGTTTGCATTGCAGTTCGTTTGAGATTAACTATATTTGTGTGTGAATGTACTAATGTAATTTTAAGAAACACTGTACAGATAACTGATTTTTTTCCCCCTTTGTATGCTGATACTTACTTTTTGTAAATGCTTTGAGCGCTGTATAAAGGGACCCAGCGCTTAGCTTACAGATGTGACTTTGTAAATGTACTCATCCACTGCTAAAGGAGATGCTGCGTCCATGTGTGCGCCAGTAGAGATGGAGGATGTAAATACTGTAAGAAATACTGTGAAAAGCTTACTGTACAGTGATCCTTCACACCTCCGTAGGAGTGGCAAAAAGAATAATTTAACAGTCGTCAGTAAATATTTCCATTAAAATGTATAAAATAATATAAAATGTCTACGTGCATTTTTCTGGTCTCAAAGGTTTTGGGAACCCATGAAACTACCAATATATGATTTTCCTTCTGTTGACATTCCAGTTTCCTCCTGTTTGTTTCTATGTGCCAGCTGACCCAGTGTCTTGGCCCGAACCGGAGGAAGGAAGGAGAAAACTTGTGCAGTGGGACATCCTGCTGACACACACACGCACAAGCTGAAAACAGGCCATGGTGATGACTCCTAGCTACCAAGGCATGGAACTTTTCGTATCTCTGACATCATCTGTCTTTTTGTACTGGCTCAAACCATCACCTTATTATATTTTCACACTCCAGTCAAAAGTAATGATTTTAAACTATAAGATTATAATACCAGTAAGTATTATTATAACCTCCTCCTAACCTTCCTTTTTAAGGAATTGTGAAATGTTTGAAAGGGAGTTTATTTTTAAAGAGAGACTGACTCCTCTATCAGGAATTAGAGTCGACAGCCATGACAGCTGCTCCATCAGCCTGTATTTAACTTAATGCTGAGGCTCATAGGAATTTCATTAGTTTGCAGGTATGTGTTCATGAACCATAGTGTGGCCATAAAGTGGCATGAAAAGTTTGGGTACCTCTGGTTAAAAACCTCTGTTACTATAAATAGCTAAGAGAGTAAAAGATGAACTGTTCTCCAAAAGGCATACAGTCAAAGATGAAACATCCTTCAACATTATAAGTAAGATATGTGTATTATAAGTATTGTTTTTGTTTTATACAATTTTAATCAAAAAATGGAAATTGGCACCACACAAAAGTTTGGGTACCCCAACAAATTTGAGCTCTCAGATAAATTTTTACCAAGTTCTCAGACCTAAATTAGCTTGTTGGGGGTAGGCAGTGTTCACAGTCATTGTAAGGAGAAGGCCAAGCTGTGCAAAATTCAAGCTTTATAAATACTCTCTCCTCAACCTCGTCCCAACAATCGGCAGCCATGGGCTCCTCTAAGCAGCTTCACTCTGAAAATTGAAATTCTTACCAATTTCCAGTGACAGATGAATTGTCCTTAGCAATCATTTGATCAAAAACTTAAAATGGAACCACGGTTTTCTGTCAGTGTCCTTGTTGTCTCAGTTTCTTTTAGTGTAAAACTTAACATTACCAAAGGGTATTTTTCCCCACACTTCTTTGAAAAATCTTTGCATATTTGTTCAAGTTATAGAAAAATAATTAACATTTCAGACCAGGTTTTCAGGGATGGCTAATAACACTGATGACAGCCATTTATATAAGTGTCATTTTCAGTAAGACAACATGCACAACACTTTGAACTTGGAACTGGACCGTCTGATTGGAGTGTAGCTATAATTAGTGTTATTAGTTACACTTGTGCTTGACAAGATAAAATATCTACTCTTCAAATTCTCCGATTCAGAGTAAAGGGTAAATATTCCACTTAGGCTTTTCCAGTGTGATTAATGAGTTTACATGCAATACTAATTTACAATGATTTTTTTTGCCCCCCGGCTGAGATATATAAGGGACAACATGGACTGTCATGGTGATATAATGGGTGAATGCAGAGATGAGCTGAAAAGAGCTGAGGCGGTGTGTTACCCTGGGAACGACCTCTGGGAAACTGAATTATGGAGCAAAGTAATTACAGAAACCAACCGAGGCCTGTGGGGAGAGATTCACACACACACACACTTAAAAAAAAATCAAACACAATTAACACAACCAATTTATTGTCTTTCAAGGAAAAAAAAACAACACAAAACTCTGAAAACATAGAGAAACATACACCTTTAAATTACACAAGCTCTTATAAACAAAATAAAGTCTCTTTCTATATTTACATCAGCAGGGGGTAATGACAGGTGACTCCTCAGCACATCTCCACTAAAATAAGATAAACATTTTCCTCTGATATCCATCTTGTGTGCACGAAAAATGCAGCGACTTTACTCGACACAGCCCTGACCATGATTGTATAAAATGAGCCCCAACCCCGAGCTCTGAAATGAGTCTGTTCACACTATTTTGGTTTGCTAATCTTACAGGTATCTACAGGTGGATTGACCCCAGTGTTATTTGGGTGCACTGTGTTTTGTTAAATTGTCGTCTGGGTCAATATCATCAATGAGTGATGAGAACGAAGACACCAGACCTATCCGTGTTCAGATTCCTACAGGATTATAGCAACATGCTATCAGCTAAAAATACTGAGGAGGATATTTTCTCTGGCACTATTTTATGTGATGCACCCACATATTCATCCACTGAGCAGTGATTCTGGATGCACAAAAGGAAGCTGGCTAGTCATTCACACTTCTTTTGTCTTACATTTTGTATAAACTGTACCAATTTATTACATAAAAATACAAATTAAGCTACGTAAAATTGCTCAGCATTTGACTTATTATGTTAGCTTATTCAAATCACTTTTGGAAGCTACAGTCACTTAAGATGCTGTATGTTAAACAGTAGCATCGTTAGCACATAGATTAGCATGATTGTTAATTGGAACTAAGGATTTCCTATTTCCTACAAGGAAAAACGAAATAAAATGACGGTCAAGTGAGGCAGCGGTCTTACTCTGTAAGTCAGGTGTGTTTTCATAAACACAGTTTGCACCAAAATGGCCGATCAACATGTCTGCCAACACAACTAACAGCACACAATTATTACTCTTACAAGCTTGTGGGCCTATGCTAAGTGCTAACATGGAGCTAACATCACTCAGCAAGCTGAGCATGGAGCATGAGAGCTGAATATGTACTAAGACTCAGGGATGATTTTGGTGTCTGCGTTCTCATGAAGTTGACCAATGGTTGAGTCACCCAAGACATTCATATATTTCACTGTCATCAGTTCATAACTGTTAATTGATCTGCATCTCTGTATTCAGCATTAAAGAGGGGGTTTACAGGGACATCCTTCCAATAGCTTCCACTCCCATGTGATTTGGGATTGATTTGCCGCTCTGTTAGATGTCTGGAAAATAAAAGATGAGATAAGAAGACAACACTTAAGCCTATTCAGATGGACCTTCACCTTAAGTCTAATATGAGGCCAATTGATCTGTCACTGCAACGCTGTCATTTCGTTTCACTTTCAGTCTTCAAATCGGAAACTAATTCAAGTGCAGCTTCGGAAAAATGAGAGAAACTTGTCATATCTTGGAATGAGGCCCAGTGTGCCAAGAAAATGACGATTCCTGAAAAATCTTACAAAAACAATATGTACATATACATCACATATGCTGTATATGTTGTGTGAGGATATTTTCTGCAGTGCTGTGGGAGGCTGCATTTCAAAACCAGCAAAAAAAAAAAAACAAAACAGCAGACATTGGAATACACAGATAGGAGGTGCTCAACACGACAATCAATAAACACTCAAAGAAGCAAACAGAGAGGTATAAAAAAAATGGGCAAGGCTGAGGTCAACCCACCATGTTATGGAGAGGGAACTGGTAGACACACAAATACAGCATATACAGCACAGCTCAACTGAACAAGGTGATGTGGGAGGAGGAGGAGGGTTTGATTGTTAATTACTCTATATTATCTGAGATGCCGGTTCTCAAATTGGTGGTGTGATTGAGAATTATTAGGTGCCATGAGACATCCCTTAACTAAAACATTGAGTTCATTAGTGGTGACAAACTCACTTGTTGCAAACTTAAAGGTTTTATATATGACATTTTCTGCCACTAGATGTCACACTAGAGCACGAGCCTCTCAGACCAAAACAAATGGGCGCATGGCCACACCTCCCTTCTAACCAGAAAGAGATGTTAAATCACTAAAAACAGTCATTTTACCTTGCAGATCATCGGAAAACACATGTCATTCAAACTTGACTGTAATAAAATGAAAATCACCAAACCATCTTGGTTAGTCTTTCCGCTGTTTGAACAATCATCAGCTGTGCTTTGGTCGAGAAAAAAAAAAAAAGACATAAAAACTATTCTGGCTCTTCAGGCTGTTTTTCTCTGTTGTATGTTAATAACATATTTGGCTTGGTAAGGTGCTATCTCTTAGATCTACACAGTGACCTAAATCCGAGTAATAATTGTTAGCTTAAGCTATCCTACTAATGCTACCTAAAATATCAAGTAAAATATGTTTTAAGTTTAACTGAATGTGAATGCCTTAGGCTGAATGCTTCAAACTGCACTCTGCCATCTTGTTTTTCCAATGATGTGTCAGGGGTCACTCATGGGGAGGGTCCACAGTTTCATAGGGCGGGGCTCACATGCACTAACATGCACCTATGGTCAGATAGCCTTGTGCGACTTCATATTCTGCTCAGGGTGCCATTGCTCCAGTATGATTAATGTTCAAAATGTCATATATAGAACCTTTAAAGATGAGGCCTTGTGGCTTACAAACCTGCCGTTATTTTTTTTTTCAGTGAGACAGATTTAAAGAGCCAGTATATTGTATCAGCTTAAGGTGCACATTTGCTCCTGAGTGCTGTTGTCATGTGATTCCAATTTTGAATAATACTGTAATACTAAATCGCAGGAATATACCTAATTAATTAATTTCTCATTTTTTTCTGACTTGGAGTTCTATAACTATAGTTGTTGCTTAATTTCAGGTGGCATGCATCAAAGGCAATCTGAACCATGTGCTGGGTGGGAGCGCTGCTCATCTTCTCTTCCTGTCTTAATTTTGTAATAACCAGCCTCTACCAGCAGGGGGCAGTGTTGACATAGAGATAACCACCAGCTCCATCCCAGGCCAAGTCCCTCGGCTGTCTAACAGGTGAAAACAGGCGCTCTACTGAACTTGTAGGGATTTCTTTTCCTCCAATGAATCTAATCTCTGTGGGGCTTTTTGTTTGACAAAAGTCAACATGGGAGGAAAACGAGAAGCATAAGGGATTAAATGATAAAACTTCTACAGAATAACTTGTGTATTCAAAAACAAAGCAGCTGATGACATGTCTATGAAGGGATATGAGTAAGACAAGAGCTTGCCTTTATGTGTATGTGTGTGTGTGGAGTTTCACTGAAAACTAATTTACAAGGGAGTGAGTATGACCACATCTCTTCACTGTTGCCTAACAGAGGGGCAATTTTCTCATTCAGCGACAACTCAATCCCTCCCCATTTCCCCTGTTCATCTGCCATCCTTCTTCTCTGACTGTCAGTCAACAAAGAGCCTGCTTCCTCCTCGGCTACCCTCCCCTCTCTTCCCTCATCTCACCTCCATTTTCCTTTTTCTCCTCTCCCACCCCCCTTTCAGTCTGTCAGGAGCACCAGTTCCCCCTCACTCCTCTCTCCCCCGTCGCTTTCCTCTCCTTCGCTGTAAGGAGGCCGCTCCCTCTCTCGTTCCCTCTCTCTCTCTCTGGGCAGGGAAGTGGGTGTGGTGTGGCCCTCCGTTCGACGTGGTGCTGGTGGGACCTGCGGCAGGTAATGCTCCAGTAAAGCGGGGTGAAAGGGCATGGTTGCCACGGAGACTGAGCCGGTGCTGCCCGGGTACTGACCATCGCTGTGGGAGTAGTGGATCTGCTGTGGTTCTGTTTGACTGAAAAAGACATGGAGGAAGTGACACATTGAATGATGTGTATGACGGATTTACAAAATGTATCTAGTTTGTGAAAAACAAAATGGGATGGAAAAAGTTAAAGCTGACAGCTGTGTTCCCTGCGTCACTAACGGCGGATAGAAGCACAAATAACCTGCAGCTGAAATCAAGTCTAGAGGTCTAATGAATGTAGGAGAAGGGTAAAAATCTGAGGAACTGAAACCAAATTTGCAAACCAATTGCATTCAGCAGCGACTACAGACCGATACTGTCTAATAGGGCAGAAGATTCAGTAGTAAAGTACCCTTTTGTGCAACTTGATGACGATGTCCTGCAGCCAATGATAGTACAGGAGGGTGGGACATGACGAAGAACTGATGGGAAAAAAACACTCGGCTGCCTTTTACCTTACAATAATGAGCTGTGCTGAAGCCCAACAGAGCCAATGGTAACAATATATATTTAGATATAGACATATGAAGATATATATATATATTCCTTCCACCTTTACTTAAGAAAAATATCAACCCAATCATTTGTTTCAGTTCAAAAGCAGGAAACAGCAAGAATTACAGAGTGAAAATGTAATGGTCTTATCCCAGTAAAAAAAAAATCCAGTGATCAGAAATAAAATCTAAGGCCACTGTGACATTCTCATATTGACGTTTCATTTCTCCAAACATTGAACAAGATGCGGCAAGTGCATCTGTGAGACGAAGAAAAACAAGACTGAAACAGAAAAACACTCCAACCAAACCACAGTTAACAGTTCACTTGAACTCCTTCAGCTTAACTAGTTAGAGGAGATAGAGGGAACGAGGGATGCTATTCATCGTTGAGGACAAACTGAAAAACAGCCCAGCTCAATACTCTACTTATGTTTTAGTCTTCACAAATAAAAAAGAGCTTTGGGAGCTGCAGGCATTGTCTACAATGTGTGGAGGTGCAGAGCAAACTCTTGTCAATGGATCAATGCACTGAATTGTCAGTGTTGTCTGCCAGGGACAAACTCTGGCATTATGGCACAATTTCAGAGTTATGTGAAGCACGTTGTTCTGTGTGCATGCGCTGCTTTCTACCTGTGCGTGTAGGTCGCTCTCTGCTCCTGCCGGCGGCTCTTCATCATGGCCTTGTACTCGCCCACCCTCAGCCTCCGTCCCTCCACGATGCAGGTCCGTTTGGGCCGGGGCTTGTACTTGTAGTCAGGGTAGCGCTCCAGATGCTGCCTGCTCAGCCTCGCCTGCTCTTCATAGTAAGGCTGCTTCTCCTGGTTGGACATGCCCTTCCACCTGGAGCCTACAGACAAAGATGGCACAATGGAGGACGGGGGACAGGGAGACAAGTTCATTCAAGTTGTCTTGCAGCAAGTCAGTAGCAAGTCAGTAGCATCTGACAAATCTCTCTGACATGACTCAGGCAGAAATGTTCTCAGACGACGTAATGTATTAAAGTGTATTCTGGTTATGTTTAGTCACGTTTAGCCACTTCCTTCCTCACTCTCTGATGAATCATCTGGTGCTTCCTGTCACACCATTGACAGGGACCAAATGAAACATACTTTAGTGACATTATGGATTTTTCTGGGTTTGAACATTGTTGGAAACATGTGGCAAAGGTTTGCAATCATTTTTGTAGCACTAGCCTCCAAAAGGTACTGGTCATACCAGACCAAGTGAGGCTACAGCAGCAAAAACCCCCGACTGTGTTTCAGTACTTCTGAATTCAACTTGTAATTTGTAAAAACAACATTATTTTATTATTGTTTATTTCATGTTATCATTTTTTTCTTCTTTCAAAAGTTACATATTCTTACTTTAGGATGATAGAATTTCCTCTTCAAATACATTCTGACATATGCGAAACAGATTTTTTGCTTGATTGACTGATGACTGACTTGATGATTACAACATTTTGACTAGATTTAACTTCACTTAATCATGGTCTACTCATCAGTTAAAAGCTGTCACTGTCATTATGGCTCATGAGAAAGCAGGTTGTTTTTATTTATATTAAACAAAAGATGATTTGATTGGTTGAGTTGTTTTTCTTCCTGAGTGAACGTGGGGTTAACACATCTTCAACCAGTGTGAGATTAGCTCCTACAGTAATCGATATGAAACCAGGCATATACATGAATCTCATAGAGTTCACTGGAGAAAACAATTCTCTTGCAATTGCAAAAATTAGATTGAGGTATGCAAGTGGCATAATTTGCATGCATGTGTGCATTCACGTCTGCATGTGTGTGTGTGTGTGTGTCTGTGTCAATGGTGGTTGCTCATAACAACAAGCTCTCCACAATAGACTGGAATGTAAATGTTTGGTCCAAGGAAAGGGACTCAGGCCAGTAAGTGTGTGTGTGTGTGTGTGTGTGTGTGTGTGTGTGTGTGTGTGTGTGTGTGTGGTGGGAGAAGCAGGTGTTCGTGCCCTCACATGTGCCAGGCAGCGTCTCAGAATAGAGACACAGAGTGAAACCCACCCCTACCCAGCGCTCACCCAGGATCTTGCTGATGGAGGAGTTGTGCATGTCGGGGAAGGCCTGCAGGATCCTCCTGCGCTCGTCCTTGGCCCACACCATGAAGGCATTCATGGGTCTCTTGATGTGGCCTGAGGAGGGAGGGGGTCGGGCTTCGGCGTAGCTGCCTGGGACCGGGACGGGCAGAGCACCTACAGGAAACAAGACTACAGTCAGAGGACGACACCAAGCTGCTGGGTTTGAAATAAGTTACTCATCCTCCTTAAATATGTCTCCTTTCATTCTTGTCATCTACCTTTGCTGTTACACCCCTAGAACTGGTGAATACCTTTAAACTGTCACCTGGTTATTAACCTTTACTCATTGAGGGAAAAGTTTCTCTTCAGCCACAAACGTCCTATTTCACATGCAGTTATGATTCACTTTCCACACCCACATTCTCCATCCTGAGGTCTGCACCACAAAGTTTTGTTCCATTTCTGATCAGAGCTACCACTCTTCAAGTGGATGATGATGACGACAATGATGTACAGCTGAATCTGGAGGTGGTGGAAGTTATTTTTGGATATCTAAATGTCAATCTGATATTTTGACGGGGCAATGACACAATATTTAGGATGGTATAGTTCCTTTGATATAAGAAGACGTGACACTAGTCATGAAAGGAAACAATGCTGTGGACAGGGACACTCACCCTCAGAGTCACTGCTGAGGTGGTCCTCAGTGGACGGCAGGGCGTGTCTGTCTTCACCCCGCTCAGAGTGAGAAATTCTCTCACCGCGGGGAGACTCTTTATACTCCTGCACACATAAAAAAGACAAAGACAGATGAAGTCAGACATGCAGTTAAGTCACACGAATATTCACACTCGAGCACAAAGGGACGATTTGAATTTCAGCTGCAGTGAAAAAAAATGACCCAACGTTCAAGGGGTGTGTTCAAGGCACGCATGTGTTTCACAGAGTGCTATTTAAGGTAAAGAAACTGCACGCTCAACATATCAGCTGCTGTTTAAATGCAGAGCTGTAAATGCAAAGAAAGGACGTTACAACGCTATGCAGGAGGAAGAATGGTGTTTATTGTTTGAGGGAGGAAAGATGAAGAAGAAAAGACAGAGCAACAACTCTGAATTTGCAAAACTATCACGCCATCAGCCTATGTATCATCCATTCCCATGCTGTAAAACATTATTTATTCCCATGCGGTAGAGTGTAATACCAAAATAGGTCAGTCATCAGTATTGGTGTTAAAGCAGCAGCAGAGGCGAGATGGAGCAGGATAATGGAGGAGAGGAGGAGGAGAGCCACAGAGTACAGTATTACTGTGGACAAAGAGAGAGGGCAGGTGGCTCAGTCAATGCCACACTGAGGCCTTTGTGGTATTGTAAGGCTGCAACAGCTGTTGCTCCAGGACAAGGCTGAGACCAAAGCTCCAGCCACCTCAAAGAATCAAAACCAAGACCAGAATAGAAGACAATTTTTACAAGAACCAAAACAAAAAATAACAAGGTTTTTTTTTTACTGTCAGGTTCCACATCAAATATGCAGTTTGAGATGCTTTAATAGCACATCAAAACAATTCAGTTTACATAGATGCAAGACACGCTTTCTGAATACAAAGTTTCTATTTTGCTTCACATTAAGATTAAAGTCATCAATTATAACAATAACACGTTGTACTTTTTCACTATGGAAAATGACCAGAGAATAACAGAAGTTAAGATCATCTCTGTCAGGGAATACTCAATAACACAGACATAACTTTTTTGTCTTTTCCATACTGGGATTACTTAACAGCATTTTCCAGACGGCTAAGATTCTGTAACAATGTGCTTCTGTGTGTGGTCACACTACAAGTTGGCTTGTCAGTGAAATCCTCAGGAGAAGCCTGAATCCCTGTAACCCTAAACCTGACTCTGACCCCCAATTAGACCCTAGATGTCAGTCAGGGAAAGCGACAGACTCGTATCCAGTTTGTTCAGTTTGAGGTATTGGCATTACAGGGGTTAAATGTCAAAATGCAGTTTCCCAGGATTTCAATACTGTGACTGGTTAAATGTGGAAGCAGGAATTAGAAACATAAAATATGTAATATTGTCTGCTTCACCTATCTGTTAAATGGCTTTCTATAATTGACACAAGTGTTCTTTATGTAAATCTATACCATGACTCTGAGAATTGTCAATTCAGTCTGGCTGATGTGTGGATTAACTTTAAAGTAGCTGTAATCTCTAGTAGTTTTTACAATAACAACGTATCGTGACAATGTAAAAACAGTGTAGTGAGAGGGGTGTGTGAGAGGCGTTGTTAGCAGTGATGAACCTACTGAGAATTATCAGCTGAATCTGCAGCTCCATTCGGCTTTATGGAGATTTACAGTGAATTTAAGCTCATTGTTTAGCTGTTGGCCCACAGCTTCACTGTTTCGGTTCATTCTCGCCTCTTGCTGAGCATCGTTTTTGAGAAGCTTTATCCTCCCTGCTCAGCCACAAACAGCAGACATACACACTTACAGACTAACTGGGGAACACAGTGGAGAATTTAGCAGCTAAAGAGCCAGATATTGCCTCCAGGAGTTGGTGGTGAACAAAAACAGAGCTAAAAGTAAATGAATCGAGGAGTTACTGTACATTTAGCATGTTGCCAGCCAAGTGAATAATAATGTTGCTCTGTGATTACGCGACTGTCAAGAAGTTCACCATATCAACTTGAAAGGTGATGATGGTTCAAGGGATCGGGGGCAGCATGACTAGACTCAGTACAACCTATGATGCAGGTGTCTGCCATTCTAAATAGATGCACTGGCATTAAGGCATCAAGGTAGAAACAGCAACATTGAGCTAAGATTATTTATGTAACCATAAAAATAAAACATTTTTCAAAAAAATTCCACTTCAAAAAAATTGATTTCGAAAAATGAGAGGACTTAAAAAAATCAGAAAATCAGCCATACCAGCTATGGTTCGGTGGAAGAACAGGAGAGATGTATTCTGCTAAACCCACACAGAAAAAAATGTGAAGAAGTTTCAGGTAAGCGTGTGACAGGGAAAGAGCAAATAGTGAACACAACTTGCATTTACTTCCCCTCTGTGTATGCTTTATCTTGAGCTACTGTGGCTGTTAATCTAATCGTACTGTATTCAACTCACACTTGTGCAGTGTTAGAAGTGTTGCAGAAATGTTGTGGTCAGATGTAGTGGATTGTCTTTGTGACATTTATGTAAAAGGTGATTCAGACACGAGATGACATTTCAGTGTAAATTTACCACCATATTTACGTAACGAGGTGCATATGCGATATGGGCTCTGAACAGAGGCCATGTGACCTGTGGACTGTGCAGTTTGGACATTAGCTCACCATCTTTCCGCCACCATCTCTCTCCCTGTCCCTGTCTCGCTCCCTCTCTCGCCCTCCGCTGCTGTGGCTCCTCAGGAGCAGCTGTGCATCGTGGATGGCCTGGGTGACCACGTCTCCCTCTCCGAGGAAACCTGAGAATAAAAACACAGGACAATGAGGAGGAGAACAAAAATGAGGGACAACATGAAGGCAAAGCATCTGACGTCCTCCTCCAGAAACATAAGATAAGATAAGATAAGCCTTTATTCGTCCCACAGTACGGAAATTCATGTCACAGCAGCACAGGGGACAGCAGCAGTAAAAATATTAAGAACAAATAACAGTCTAAAAAGGAGGTATACACAAGTTTACATGACTTATTTACAATTTCAAGTATGGATATGAAATGTAAAATATGAAGTATGAAATGTACTACCAGTATAAAAATATGTGACCAGTAAATATACACAATGGGCCTAAACTGAGGTAAGAAATGACAGCTTAAATACGGAATATTAAAAATATTAAATACTGAATATTGCACATTGACTTGGTCAAGTATTGCACAGTGGGTGGAGTTACATAGAGAACAGTATTGTACGAATGTACTGAATGTACTGAAAGACAGTATATAGTCCATGGTCTGTCATGGTCAAACATGTCATGGATATTATGATCACTCTTCCCTCATGTGCAAATGATAATTAGTTTCATATCCTGCTTGTGGAAATGAGAGAAAGTTCAAGAACAAAATAACTCAACTTCTCTTGGAAAATACAACAGATGGGTTTTAATATTAAAAACAATGCACTTGCTTGTCCACTTTCATTTCCACTTGCGTTTCTCTTTTCACTATGTCAATGAACAGTAACTTGGCCGGGGCTTGTACTTGTAGTAACAGAACAGACACTTGACAAAAACATATTCTGTATATTCTGTAAAGTAACATAAACACAGAGTTTCTCATATGGTCCAAATAGCCTCTCTCTGTGTCTTAAAGCATTACCTCACAGTTCCTACCTGTAATTTAGCTACTGTACATGTTTGCTGCCAAGGGCTCATTACTGGAGTGTGTCCACATGCCAATCAAAGGCTGTGGGCGGCACTGTGTCGTCTTCCTTGGACTTTTGAGTTTCTGTTGGAAGCACCTTCTTATTGGCTATTTTTGCTTTGCTGCATCCCAGAGGTAAAATCAAAGACAATTATAATTTGAATGTTTTTGAATAATTTGAAGGAAATTCTACACATATTTACTTTAAAAGGTACCCAGTGGAGATTTCTGTCAACATAACTTTGTTTCTCACCAAAACGCACTGTGTGTATCCTGGAGGCCTATTCAACATGCAACATGCATTTCCTTCCTCATAAAACTCTTTCAGATATGATTTGTGGATGAATTTGTAAGCTAGCCTTCTTCTTCCGTGACTTTGTTGTCAACTTGGCACATTGCTACAGTTGTTGGTGCATTGCTACCACCACCGATCTGTGAAATGTCCAGTGGAATATTACACCATCAGCAGGACTGTGCATCACGACAAATTCACAAATTCACATCACAGCTGTGTAACTTTGAGCAGAACTCACTGAGGGCCGACCGTGGCGGGCTGTGGGACACGTCTCTGTGGAGATCTCTGGGCCTGTAGGCCCCCTGCAGCGCCAGCGATCCCAGCTCCAGGCTCTGCGGACTGGGTGTTTTCCCCAGCTCCAGCCCCTTTGGCTTGGAGGTCAGGTTCAAGGGCTGACTGGCTTCCTAAACACACAGTGAGAGCAGATGAGCAGGGGTGGGGCCACTTACACACATTCAGGCTTAACCGCAAAGGGCAAGGGTGTGCATGTATTCCGGTTATGCGCGGCAGATTTGGCATGTCCGAGCACATCTGTCACACCTTTGTAGCTTCTCTGGTCTTTTGTCTTCTTGTTCACCTCTTCTTCTCTTCCCTTTTGTTTATCTAAGCTGTGTTAGTCTATCTATTGCTTGAGAACCAGCCGTGCAAATACAGTTCACGCTACATACACAAGAACAGACTCACACACAGTAAAGCCACGCACATTATACCTTTGAACAGAGGGTGTGGTGTGTTCAAAAAAAAAAAATTTTCAGACTCCCAAGTATGAGAAAAGTACATTGTCTGTTTAATCTGGAGGGTGTCACTTTCTTTAATGTGCCTTAATCCACACACATATATACTATGAAGTATATAGTACATACACACACTGTGCAGTAAACAAACACACTGCCTAAAACCACTGTTCTCACAGAAATTTGGGAGACATAATTTCTATGTTGGTGTATGAATTAGAGGTGTTTTTGAAAGGACATGGGGAATGACTTTGTTACACTGAGATCAACATTTAAATGACACACGATACATATACCGCAGTGATCCTGTACCTGTCTGAAGGAAGTGCTGCTCCTCTTCACAGGGGTGGGGTGAGGGTTCTGCAGCAGCTGCATGGGATAGTCCACGGCTGTGGAATGTGTAAAAGTGTCCGTATGAAAAACATCATTGGTCGAAGCTCAGACTTGATACAAATGCACTGAATAAACACTCAAATACCAGTGTGGTTCCTCTGCACATCAGCAGTATCACAGTGAGCAAGGTTCGGAGGGGATGGATCACAGTGGTGACTTTTAGCATTAACTAACTAACTAACAGTAAAGGTGATGGCAGCACATCGCTAATTAAAATGCCAGCGACCTCAGGTACTCACGCCTTAGTGTCTAGTGTCTATGGAAAGTACGCTGTATAGTGTACTTTTGCTTTTCATTTACATTATTTTAAGCTGGTGTACAGCACAACAACACACATATTGTGTATTAGAAAGAATAACACTTTAATGATATGTCACATTGTTTCACTTTTCTTTGTACCAGCATGCACATAGTTTAATTAAAAATTTGACATCATCATTTGCACAAAATGGAGGAAACTTGTGAGTCATGCTGAACAAATCCTCTGAATGTGTGGAAGTCTTTTACACTGGAATGCACAGTGAAAAGTGAAGGCCCTTAGCAATAGCATTAAAATTATTCACGGTATGGCTGGTATGGTTTTAACTTGCAGAAGCGCCTGCAAAATACAGAGTACAATGAAACAAATCGAAGGCACGACCAAAATGAAATTAAAAAGCATAGCACCTTGCTTCACCCATATCTTCAAGGAAAAGATGACTTGAAATGTCTGTATATAGCTGACCTCTTCCACACAACCCAACATTTTTTTTTACATTTATCTGTCAAAACATTCTGAAGTACTCACTCGCAAACACACACGCACACGCATTTCTTGAAATAAAGAAAGCAAATGAATGGTTATCCTTAAAGTCCGCCTACAATGTTTTAAAGAGTGGCCTTGTGTCTTTTAGGTTTGAAAAGATAGAGAAGACAAGGTCACCAACAAGCACAGCTTTTAAGACTTGTGAAAGCAAGACCGCACAAAGCTGTGGCTTTCTAGGCTGTGCCCTCTATAGCCTGCTAACTGTACAAGTATAAGTATGTGAAAGGTACCATCAACCATATTGTTCGACTGATGTCTACATTTGTGTCTCTCGTATGTCTTTCCATTTTCTATAAATTAGGTCTTGAACTGAAGTGCATAAGGAGATGTTTGAGCGAGGTCCCTCATGGAACCGTATTGATGGCTGCAAAGTTTCAACACAAAGTTTCTGGCCTTCAAAGCACACTGTCATTGTCAGATAAGTTGAGAGTTCATTCTTCCTATGAAATGTAAGAATAGAATATGAAAGAACTGACAGAACCTTGAATTGAGTCAAGAATCAACTCTGAAGAAAAGTGTAACACCGAAAATCTCCATTGAATCAAAGCATGATATTCCCAAGAACTGGCTTTGTTTCATTCAATTTCTTTCAATTCATCTTTACTAATTTAAATAAATTAATCATTTTTATTTTGTCATTCCAACAATAGATTTATGATTAACTTGGAGCCAGTGTGTTGAAGTCTCACTCTTCCCAAGCCTGAGACCCTCTTTGCTAGCTTGTTGACTGACCTGGCTTGCAGGGGATTGGTTGCAGTGGCAAAGTCATCTGGGGGTCAGAGGGGACCGGGAGGGGCTGGGTGTTGGGGTGGAAAGCCGGGATCATCACGTAGGGCATGTTCACCTGCTGGGACGAGGCAGGACAGAGACAACTTGAATAAAAGTTCTTGCATCAGGTGTCTGAAACACAGATTTCTCATTCGCTTGGGAACGTCACAGTTGTAAGTATTATCCATGCTGTGGTATGTGAAGATGTGAACAGTCTTGAGAGGAGCTGACCTGGATCTGCTGCTGAAGCAGGTTGATCTTGTGCTGCTGTTGTATCAGCTGCTGCTGCTGTTTGGCGATCTGAGAAACAAGACATGTTTATTGTTACTACCATTGTGTATGTGGCTGATACAAGTGCACACTGTGTCGGTAATCATGATCGGGGATTCAGTCAGGAAACCGAACCTCCACCAAATGCAACTCACTGCAGAATGTATGATTCTTATTCTACGTCTCCATTTCATGCTGTCAAGAGAAATTCTAATAATAAATATCTGGCACATTCATATTATATCTAACTTTATTCTTAATAAATTAAGATATTAGATTTATCGATTGGACGAGCAAAGGAAAAACTGTTCTATGCAACATGATGAAAAAAGTTTTGATTAGTTTTGATGACTAAGAGTTCTGTTATTATCACCTGCAGAAGCTGCACTATGTCAACAAGAAAACATAAAAAAGGAGGAAAGTAAATGTTTGAGAGAATTTTTCATAAAAGCATAGAATTCAAATACTGGTTGAAGAATTATTTCATGTAGTTATAACATGCTAGGAAGTCTTAAAAAGTACTCAATTTTGTATATTAAAACAAATGGAAGAAGGAAGGAGGGATAGACATATCTGAGGAAGAATGGACAACAGTGTGGATGTATTAGTGGTGCACCAGTTCACAACACTGAATTCTGAATGTCAATATAATGTATTACAAAAGGAACGAAAATTACATCTAATGTTATTGAATTTTATATCAGTGTTACAAAAATGTCAAATTATGTTGAGTCTAAAAAGAGTGAGATAAAGAGAGAATGTGTTAATTATTGTAAGAGAGAACAAGGAAAGAAAAAGTTACGAGTTAAATAAAGAACTTGGTGTAGTCACAAAATGAGAAGCCTGAACTAACATCTACTAACAACAAAGATGGCTTTTGATTTCATCTGTCTAATTTGCCTAGTCTTCATGCTTTCTTCGTATGCAGACCAAACACAAACGATAATGTACAGAAGGGACTTTTGGTTTCTGGGTCCAGGTCTGTTTGGTCAGAAAGGCCGTTGTAGTTTTCATCAAGATAACCAACAGTACAGACTTCCTGTTTGTATGATTTGGTAGTGGAGTGGTGGTAGATGCGTGGATCATGTTGTTCAGTGACTGGACACCTCCGAGTCATACCTGTTCCTGCTGTTGTCGAGCCAACTCCATCTGCTGCTGCTGTTTCTCCAACAGCAGGTTTGCCATGTTCCTCTGCTCAGAGTGGGCTCCCAGGAGCTGCTCCCTCAGACCGCTCAGCTGGTTGATCATCATCAACAACTGCAGCTCCTTCTCTGCCAGAGACTCTGTGGTACCTGGATGGAGATCAGACGGTCAGGTGTCTCTAAAAACAGCTTGGGATAGAGCGGTTGTCCACCCATTGGAAGGTTGGTGGTTCGATTCCTGGCCCCTGCAGCCTATGTATCAAAGTGTCCTTGAGCAAGATACTGTAGAATTGTAGCTTCATCACTTGGACAATTTGTAACAAACAGAAGTTTAAAAGTGGCTCTATGATAATGTGACAGAGCTTCATGTTGACTTTCAGCTCATTGTTTAGCTGTTGGAAACTAGCTGGTGAACATGGTGGAGCATTTAGCAGCTAAAGTGCCAAGGAGATGCTCATGGGCAAAAAACAGAGCTAAGAGAGTGAAATCTGGATTTACAGGTCAGAGACTGTCAGAGACACAACAAATGAATGATCATGTTGCTCTGTAACTGCTGAATGCTGAAACAAGTGTTCACCATATCAACTTAAATGGTGATATATCAATGCTGTGTTTCAACTCATTTCCGCTGCCTTGTTATGTCTCCCTCTACACGCTATATACTGGTCATCATTTTTTTTTCATAATCTAATGATCGCCATGATACAGAGGGTGCTCTAAATTAAAACATTCCTTCTTTACTTTATTCATTAAAACCATAATAAAGACACTGGTTAATGTGGTTTCATTCTCTCAAGAGGAAACTAGCCTTATTATATTATTATTATGCGTCTTTCATAATTTGAAAGTGCTACAAACAAGGACAACAAATAACCGGCAAAATGACAGAGATAAACAAATACCTAGATATTCAGATAAAAGCAAAACCAAAAATGGCAACTTGTGATAATATATATAATTTGACTAGAAAAGTATTTCCTCCTTCTTCTGTCCCTCCAGATGTGTGTTTTTTGTTTGTTTCCATTTTTTTGTCCCAACTTTCCCTGATTTTAGAAGGAACACAGGTTGAAACCATCAATTTCGACAGCAGAATTATCCAACCAGTGGTCTAACCAAACTACTGAACACAGCCAGGTATCGCTTTTGTAATGTGCAGCAAATGTTATATAACATTTTTTAGTTATCAAAGAAAATGATGATCATGAAAAAGTAAAAAAAAATAAGGCAGATATTTGCACAATCTAATCCTAATGTGTTGGAAATAATGGTACATAAGTGGTATATAAACGGTATAAAGGTGTTGGTGGTGTCTGAAAGCTGACCTTTCAGTTGTCCTGCCCCCACTGTGCTTTTATCCAGAAGTTTCTCCTTCCAGTCAGCATTCAGCAGCTTCTCAATGGTAGGCATTACTGTTAACAGGACACAACAGGTACTCAGCAGAACCGCACTGGGCTGCACTACATGACGTGAAAAATATTTTCTGTCAAATAAAATCCATCTGACACCAAACTACTTTCTCAGCCTCCCCTCTGCCTTCCTAATGGCATTGATTGAAGAAGACATCTGAGGTGCCGAAGGGCAGAGGTTGTTTGTGCGTCTGGGAGAAGTTTTGAGTGTTTGAGTGGATCAATATTTGGACAGAGAACAATCCAAGGTCAGCTAGTGGAGAGAACTTGAGAAAAATTTAAGGCGAAGAGTGCAGGCTGGTGAAAGACTCGAGGGCAGGGAGAGTCTTGGGAGCGGCTCAGAGAGCAGCCTTTTACTCCACATGTGAGGGATTGAACAAAATCAAACAAAAAAAAAAACAAACAAAAAAAGCACCCCGATCTCCCCGAACCCATTCAGAAACCAAAACAACACCCTCGCTTCGCTAGACAAACCGTCACTTCTGCGCATCGATTTTCACCAGACTGCATTGTTTATTGCTGAATAGCAGCAGAATGCAGTGCACTTAAACACATAAGATATGGAGTCGTCAAAGTCTGGTCAGTGAGAAAATTATATGGAGACGTGTACAGTATATGTGAGCAAGAGAGAAAGGCTCACATAGATGGGAATAAAATGACCTGTGTGAAAAGGTGACAGACTGTGGAGTTGCACCGACACCAATGCTTCAAATCCAGCTTTGAGGGAAAACGCAGTAAACTCAGTTGCAGATCCAAACACTCGGCAGTTTTTATGTGTATCTGGACATAAACCAAAGTTTTAGGCAAAATGAAATTTAAACTGATGATACACTGCGCTACAGGAAAAGTGATGGGATCACCACAGTTATTCGAATTTATCCTTAAAGAAAGCTTAAATATCTGTGACAAAGCCGTCCCTCTAATAGGTCATGATATCTCACTCAAAAACAAGGATGTCAACCTGCTAGTGGCACGAAAGGAAAAGTCAGGGGATCCCTAAAGTCATCGGGATGAATGTGTGTACTAAATTTCATAACAGTACAAAGTGGTGGTCTGAGAATGACGTGGCCATCCCTGAGAGCCACTCCGCTCCTGTGGTTAATAACCAGACCCAAGTTGTAGTTAAACATAATTTTCCTTTAGTATTCGAAAATCATTTACCATAATTCTGATTCCTAAATTAATATGCTTTTTATTTATTTATTTATTTTTTAAACTTTCACTTAGTTCCCTGATAGATGCTCAAAAGCAAATTCAACACAGCTCTGGAAAATGCTGGTAAGACCCATTGTGTTAAGATTATTTTTGTCAAAATATTCAGAGGTTAATGGATGAAAACAGTGTAGTAGGTTAGGCCCAATGAAACAGAATTAACACACCTCACAGCCATGGTTCTTTTTCTGAATAACACAAGCCATGCTTTCAACTTCACAAAAAGGAGATATTTTTCAGTTTTATATTGCGCCAAAGTGCACATCATTAAATGATCAATACTAGGACGGCTTCTTTTGTCAATCTGAGTATGAATCCTTGGCAGCACTATCAACACCAGTCCTGACACTGCAGAGCAGAAAGTGACTGTTAGAGACCGCGTTAAGAGTTGAGACAGACCTTCCTTGAAGCTGGACTGTCCCTCTGGTCTCTCATGTGTCCTGGCCTCTTTCAGTCCCATGGGGCTTTGCCTGTGAGCCAGCTCCTTACCTGGAGAGCCCTCCTGTCAGGACACAGAGAGAAACCATCAACTGACAAAGCATCTGAGCAGGATAATGAAAAGTGCATGTTTTACTTCACACATCACACATCAATCTGTGACGCTTCCTACATTTCCTAGAAAGCCTGTCGACAACCTTTCTCACTCTGTCATGTCTTTTGTCATATCCTTACCGAAGGGGAGCAGGAGAGCGGCGGGGTCAATTGTCGGGCCTCAAGTGGATGATTTCCTGACCAATCACAGGGAGATGTCTTAGGAGGTTCAGCATTGCTAATGACTCCGCCTCCTCCGCTGGACTCCTCCTGCTCTACTTTGACACCGACACCCGCCATGCTGGCATCCCCTCCGGAGAGGAGGTGCAGCGCTGGAGGGCTGGGCTCAACCATTCTGTTGAAAGACAAGCCATAAAACTAGGTGTCATTTGGGTGTGGTGAGCTTTGGGCACTTGCAATGCCAATTTTTATTTATTAGTTGAAATTATTATAGCACAGAGCAGAGATCAACATAACAAGAGGAAAATTAAAACACACATGAATTTTACATCAGGTAACACTGTGAGGCACTTGTCTGATAATTTCTCACACTGACAAAATGATAATGCCGGGCCATTCCTGCATGTGCTCATCTCTGTATCTGTCTGTTTCAGCTCTGCCTCCTCTGAAATGAGTGCAATGAGGAACTCTACGTTACTAAGTTAAAAAAGCTTTTAGAACTGAGCTGGTTCTCTGTGAGCTAAATGCTACCAGCATATTAATATTCTCACAATGTAAGAGTGCTGATGTTCGACACGTATAATGTTAATCAAGGTCACCATCTTAGTTTAGCATGTTGCACTAACATTTGTGGATGAGCACTGGACACAAAGTATAGCTGAAGCTCATTTCTTAAACCAAAACACTGGGCAGTAAAACATCTGTCCTGGTAATGCTGCTGAATGAAGTTTAGGGGATTTAAGTTATCCATTCTTTGGAGCAAATGTATATCTAAGTTAATGGCAATCAATCAGGTATGTGCTGAGATAAATCACAGAGTAAGTAAAAACCTTGACTTGCCTGTGGTGCTAGAGCAAAATTCAGATGATCACCAAAGTGAAAATAACTTTTTCACAAGGGACTTATTGTTGTTATTGTTGTCAAGATATTTCATGCTGAACCACAAATATCAAACCTCATGGTGACACTAGAGGAAAGGTCAGAGGATCGCCAAAGTCAGTAGGATCCATCCTCTGGGGACCATCAATGCTTTTGCAAGATTTCATAGCAACCCTTTTAAAAGTTGTTGAGATATTTCATTTTGTACCAAACTGGAGGACCGGCTAACTGACAGACTGACACTGAAACCTCCAGCATGACTAAATGTGTGTATACGGGTTGTTTAGGCTTCCATGAGATTACTGTAAATTTTCAAATAAAGACTGGAATTAATATATTCTTGATTGTCAAGAAAAAATATTAAGATGGGTGGATTAATATGTATTATTATAACTCACACGATAAATTCAGCTAAGATATCTAAGATAAGATATACCTTTATTTGTCCCACAGTGGGGGAATTTACACAGCCCAGCAACAAGGGGAAAATCAGTAGTTGAAAAAGTAACAAACAGTATAAACAGAAGGTTTTAAAAGTATTTACACTCAGCAACCTCAGACTAAGAAAAAGTATTTTCAGAAGAAAAAGTATTTATAATAACTGCCCTCAATAAAACTCAACCCTTCCTGCAGATGTTTAACATTATAAGTCTTCCTGGAAAGGGAGGCATTACGGCTTTTGAGCCACTAGAAAACTGTGAAACATCTGTGGAGGAAATCTTGAGTTTTATTGACAGCAATGACACTACTAAGTAAAAACAACTGGACTTAATTAGTGAGTAAGAACAGCATTTATTTCAACAAGAAAAGCTGAGAGCAGCAGAGTGGTGTGTTTACTTGACTATTATTGTAGTAATGGATTTAGTACTGTGGAAACGTATGGGATGAATACCAAGTAACATTTCAAAAGTGAAAAAAAAGTTTGACCCTCTGTGAAATCGGATAAAACAGGCTTGCAAAATTTTAGGTTTGAAGGTTTGAGAGCTTGTAAATGTTGATCTGAAAATTGGTGCTCATTTAAATGGTTTACAATTTACAAGCTTTCAAACCTGGAAAACAATCAAATACACCAGGAGAACAGCGGCACATTTTAAATTTGGAAAATGTGTTGTAGAAACACTGCGAAAAGAGTACTGCTCGTGAGGAATGTGAAGAAGACGATGACGTGAATATGACATGTGGTTGTGCTGATTTTATACATTTACAAAACTGAGTCTGCATCAACAGCAAGTTAAGGATCCTTATATCCTTGAATATAAGCTTGCTTCAAATAAAGGCCTCATTCTCTCTGCAGTTACTAGTATTTGTCCACTATTTATGAATTAACTGTAGTTCTTATTTTAGAAACCATCCCAGTTAAAAAAGAATTGGTGAGAGACTTTCAATGATGTCGCACCATCTTCCCATCTCAATGGACCCTGATATTGAGGTGATGATAAGTTTATAAAAAAAAACCTCTTCACATCTGATGCCTGATGTGTGTTCAGGGTCTGTTTAAGGCTTGAATTGAGAACTGCTGTTTTAGGTCACAGCTGAAGTCAAGGTCAAGGGTTAGATGGTAGTTGTGCTACCACCACTAAAGTCACAGCCAGGCTTATTGTTTAAGTGTGTGTGTATGTGTGTATGTGTGTGACAGTGAATAATAGGGGGTTATAGGGGGGAAGACAGACAACGCCTGTTGGGAGAAAAGGAGAGAAAGGAGGAGAGGACAGGTTGAGTGAGAGAGGTTTGAACCTCAGTGAACTTGAACATATCAACTCAGGCTGGTGCATGGATGTTTGTGTGTGTGTGTGTGTGTGTGTGTGTGTTATTTCCCAGCTCTGCGGCAGGAGGAAAGAAAAACACAGCAGACAGCAGAACAAAACAAACAGAACACACAAGGGCAAAAAGTGCACATATATATTAAGAGGCAGAAAAAAAGCCATTGTTGGAGCCGGGGAACAAAGGAAGCCGGGACAATGGGGGAGAGGCTGACAAAAGCCGCCGGCCGCAGGAAACAGGCCGGATAACAATGCCAGCGGAATGTGCCGACCAACTCGGGAACACAGCAAAAAAATGCGAAGCGCCACCGTTCTGCGGAAAACATAATAATGATTAGAGCCCCCCTCTACTTCACCCAGCTCTCCCAGCCTGCATACTGTGATTCTGAACAAAGCCACCTGTCTGCCAGGGTCCAAGGCTCCAAACCTCACTGATGTATATGCATGTGTAAGTGTGTGTGTGTGTGTGTGTGTGTGTGTGTGTTCCAAGCTGCATCAATAAAATACAGTTAAGGGCCTAAATCGCAAAGTGAGGCTAAAACAGCAAACGTCTATAAACAGACATGCAATGACTTGGACCTCTCTGGTCATGTGATCCCTGTTGGAAATCTTCTCCACAAAGGAAGTGATGAATCAATGGATCGCGTAGCACAACACAAAAGTGTCTTCAAAACAAGTGTGACAAGAGCTCTGGCAGAGAAACAGTAAGTCACACAAGTTAATGCGCCCAGATTGATTGTATTTACGGATGACAGCTCAACACAATCAACCTATTGTTCTTCTGCACTGAAAACTTTCTTAGAATTAAAGGTGCAGAGGTTTCTTGTAAGTAAACAACAATGTTTACATTCACTGTTTCTCACCAAACCACACTGTGTGTATCCTTGAAGCCTAACAAACACATGTGTTCACAATGTACTTCCTTCCATAAATGCAAGGCTGATTGTTTAAACCTGTTGATGTTGCTGCTGACTTTTTGACTTTCTGCACTGTTTACATGCATGTTTGTTAGCTTTCCCTCTTCTTCTTGCCTTTAGTTGGCGCTATGCTACAACTCTTGGTGAATAACAGCCAGCAACTATCAATCAGTGAAACAGCGTGAACCAGCCGCCAGAAACACGTCACCTGCCCGTGCACATACGTGTCATTCTTGTGCCATTCTTGCTAGTGGAGCACATGATAGTCTACAAACAAAACATGGAGCAACTCATCATAACATTGTTTCATAACACAACGACTGGTTATAAATATTCTAAATCCATGAGCAGATCATTTTATGTGATTTTTGCTTTATTTGATTTTTTTTTACTCAGTCTGGTTATTTTATCTGAAAAACTTTCTCAATAGATTTTTCAGATTTACTTTTCACTATGGCAGTATAAATTACATATAACAATTTCAGCCATATCATAGCCACTTAGAATTATTGTTGCTAGTCAGAAATCCATACCAAAATACTGTTATGAAAATGCTTGTGCTTTAGACACAAAGGACAAAAGGCAAAATTACTGTATTATTATCATTATTATTCAAAATGATTGTTTATTGCAGTGACCTGTGCTTCAGTGTTTTTCATTACATCAGAAAGCTCTTTACCCACAGACATAAAAAAAACCCCACATGTTAGTTGGAATCATTCATCAAGATAACAGACATGTGTAAAATGATATAATCATATCATCATAATTCCACGAAAATGCCATCATACATTAATACTAAATTATCACCCAGTAGAAAATCCCAACTAAGAATCAGGATGAAGTTGATCCACTTGTTTTTACAATCAACTTTTTCTCTCAGTTCTGCCCATTACTTTCTCCCCAGTGTCTCTTGTCGAAGAAACCAGGTGAGCAACTTTACCAGTGAGGAGAGACACATTCATTTAACAGCTTTATGGACTTTGGCATGATCCTCTGCTACAACCAGGCAAAGTGAAAAAAAAAAAAAAAAAAAACACAAAAACTGCCAGCGTTCTGCCAAATACATAATACTGTTGTTACTGCATTTCAACACAAAGCCACCTGTCTGCCAAAGCTCCAAACCTGTGCAAATTGTGTGTGAATGTGTGCGTATTTATAACTCTGTTTGTATATTCAAACTCTGAATCATAAAAAAAACATTTCACACAGCTGATAGTAACTAAAAAGCCCTGTAGCACATTAAATACAGCTGCAAGCGGGCGGAAAAAAAAACAGCACTCAAACTCATTTGATGCCACCTGCTTGACTACTGTTGACTTTGAACACAATATCACATTCAGTTATTTGTGTTTGTGAGCGTGTGTCTTTGTGGATATGTGTCTGTGTTCGTGCCAGAATTATGTTTTGCAGGTCTAAAATTGAAATTTCCCAAATGAGAAAGAATTGTATTTTTGCTCTTTAATTTTAGTACTGCATGATCTAAATGTGGTCTCCAACACAGCGATACTGAACGGTTGGAATAAAATATCAGTTAACAGCGACTTTAAACCCACACGGATCTGTAACAGCCTAATCCTGTCTGATTGCTATTTTCAGGTGTGGTGTGTGGTATTGCTGAGTATTAGGGAGGTATGAGGATGGAGAGGTGGGAAACTGTTTAGCCAACACTGCAGCCGCCGCCGTCGGTATCGGCAAGGGGTTGATTGCGTGGCGGGCAGGGGGGAGTGGGGGGGGGGGGGGGTAGTTTTGTCCCACGCTGGAAGTTATTCCTGGGTCTCCCCTCCACGTTCCACAGAGGCTAGACTATGGAGCTGCCACAGGTGGCTTTCACACGCCTCTGTGTGTGTGTGTGTCACCCACTGCAGAGGTATGCACAGAATCTCAGGGACCCATCGAGCCGCTGACAGCGAGGAATGCGTCAAGGTGTGTGTGTGTGTGTGTGTGTGTGTGTGTGCTTTACAGTCACAAAGGGTTTTTTTTAAACAATGCCTTTACCTTCTTACCGAGAACAATGTAAACCAGTCAAGGTTATTACTTCCCCCTACATCACTCTCATCTACTTAAACACACACTTAGCCTATGTGCAGCTGTCTGCACCCATGTGGAACCTGACCTTGTGCACGTATGTAAGCATGTATGTATGTAGCGCGTGTGTTGCGTGATTTGAATAGCACAGGCTGCCTATGAGGTTATCTGATTGAGGGCGGCTTTTCTGACCACCTACAGTGCTGTTTAGCTTTTATAGGCGCTCACCACATGCCGCAAAGAAATCACAATAAAACAGACCTCAGAGCAGCTGTTGAGCTAAACAAAGTAGAACAAAGTGACCAAAGCTACTATGAAAGACTGGTGCAACACCTTTCTCACATTAAAACATATATATATATATATATAACTGCTATATATAACTGAACTAAATGACTGCGGTGAGTTGAGCTCAAAGAGGGAATAACCCGCCCGAGCAGGTGAGGCTATTTGCTGCTTTCAATGCAAATCAAGGATGTGATCGACATCATTAGGCCACGAACTTACCGACACCTGCTTCCAGGAAATTCCTCAAAGACAAGCAAAAGTGCACTGTTGTCTTTCATGGAATCACTGGTGTTCAGTCAAATCAGTTGATGAACTGCATTTAAAGCTGCACTAATGAGTATTTGTTTTATATTAACAATGGATTAAACGAATATGTGTAATGTGAGAGGCGTTGCTTGTAGTGACAAACCCACAGAGAATTATCACCCAACTCTCCAGTTTTCCTACACACTGGAAACAAATACAATGTGTAAGTTTTTTCTCCTCCTAATCACAGCTGAATCCTGGCGTAACGCTGAACTGCAGTTAAAAAAAAAAAGAATGACTGCAACATATTATAGGGGCAATCTTGTGAACATGAATTGTATCTGATGAAGGTTAGAGGACAAAACATTGTTCATGAAGTCAGAACAAGTGCAGGATGCCCCCCCCCCCCCCCCCCATCTGTCAGTAAGACTTTGTGGTGGTGTACAAGAACTGTGCTGTAATAGTTCTGGGGAAATTATGCAGGAAAATACGCAACAAAAGACTTTTAATTTTGGAAAATAAAACCTGAAACTAAATGCACGGCTTGATAAAACCAGAGGAAGACGGAAAGGCCTTTTTGTGATTTGGGTGAAGGAGCCTTTAAAAGAAGCCCATTGTGGCCCGCTGTCAGTCTGACCACAGTAATGGCCGTGCTGTTACAGAGCTACACTTGTCCTGTTCCCCCTGCTGTGAACTGACTGCTCCTGTTGCAGCAGGGAAGGAGGCGACGGAGGATGACAGTGGATGGAGGGAACATGCCTCTGCCCTCAGATAAGAATCAGCTCCTCTCCTTTGAGCGCTGACAACACTGAAACCTTACACTTCCCACGACACAAGAATCACTTCACACAAAACCTTCAGTTACCCAACAAGTTGTAACACGTAAAACCTAACATTTCCCCCCCGGGGGATTGGCAATGCAAACACCCTCTGTTGTTCTTCCTTTCTTTTCTTTTCTTTTCTTTTCTTCCTTTGTTTTCTTTCTCTCACTGTTTTTCTTCCCCCTCCCAACAGGAGCAGCTTGTTGGGTTTATATCGTCCTTGTCGCTTTCCAACTAATGCCTGAGGCAGAATAGCAGAGCATGCACAATAGACACAGAGAGCGAGCAAGAGAGAGAGAGAGAGAGAGAGAGAGAGAGAGTGCCAGGAGCCAGACTCAGCAGTTGAGAGCAGCAGGATAAAGTGTTAGACATCTAAAGAGGTTTACTTGGTGATAAACAAATAAAGACAGTCTCACTGTCAACCCTGAGACTGACAGCTGTAATGGCAGAAGGTTCCCTGCAGGAACGCATCAAAGACAGCAAATCACCACACATCTCAGTCAGCTGGCTCGAGCATAAAAAAGCAAAAAAAAAAAAAAAAAAAATCTAATGTAAAATATCTCACACGCAGATCCTCCATTCAAACGCTTGCAATAAAAATCTCTCACAGATTGCTCAGTTGCCGACTGACAGAGCTATTACAGTAACTTTCCAACCTGCCGCGCAGTCATGTTAAGACAAGTGTGAACCAATGCATAAACAAATGTTTGGGGAAATGTTTCACAGTTAGCAGTATTTGCTTAGGGATGATAAAATAATCCAGCGCTCCGTGCCAGCTAGTGCCTGTCTACCCACAGGGCCTGGCTCACGCTCCAGCAAACTGAAACAAGGCTGAAAGACACCGCACCTCATCTCAAATCTCTTTAAAAAATTTTTTTTAAATGTGTGACTCATCTGGGATCACTCAACCTGCATCTTCTGCTTTGATTGAAAACCAGTAAATGATGCTGCTTTGCTTGGACTCAGCTCGTCAGAGGCAAGCAGTCATTTTTTTAAATAAAACTCAGAGTCGAGTTAAACTTTGTGCAGAGCTGCTGATAAAACATTAGTGAGAAAAAAAGAAAAAAAAGAAAAAGCAGATTTAAAGCGTTTCAATTTCTAAAAACTACACAGCACTTTCATCCCTCCATCTTGCCCTGTAGTTTTCTGTACTGACCTGGTCGGGAGGAGCGGACGTGAGAAGATCCAACTGCCTGGAGCAGAGCTGCTGACACAAGTCATAGTGACTGGCTCTCTCTCACCAGCAACGCCTGTCTTTTCTACTCTTCAGTTACCTCTGGCCAACCCCCCCCCCACCCCCACCCCTACCCTCGTCTCTCCTCTCAAGAGGGGAAGTACAAAGAGCCTCTTGAAATCCCACCGTACAGGGGCTTCATTTGCATAATTAGCATGCTGTTGCAGGTAACCGTCGCTGCGGCCCCGTTCTGTACGATACCAATCGAACGTCAACCCTCCAACAGGTGTGATAAGGTTTCTAACAAATCACCTTTATGATCATCGGTTATGTTTTCCTGGACATGAGCCTGGGGGAAAGAAAGGTCACAGTAATGATTGATTATTTCATATCAAATTAAGACAATGTAAACTTTGTTGTTGGGCATATGGTGAATGTTTTCCACCAGGACCGGGTGCATTAAAAGTCATTTTAACCTGCAACAAAATGCTTCTCTTGTATGGTCCAGTGATTACATTTTGCTTTACGACTGCTGTCATTTGTCAACATGGTGATGTAGAAGCAAGCGCAGCAGGTTACTTGAGTTGGATGCAAATGGGTGAGGACGTGTTTGAGGTGTGTTCCAGTAACATTCTGCACAATTATTCTTTAAGCAGTTATGCTCTCCAGCAGCGCTACTCCGGTTTTCAGATGCTGTTCAACCAAAGTGAACTTTGACTCCAAGTGCTGACGTACATCTGAAGACGTACATCTACTGGCACTGACGGTATGCAAAAGTTATGACATTTGACTGTAGAGGAAAATGGAGGAAGGACATAATCAGAATATTAAGGTAGACTCAAGTGTGATGCAAGATATGGAGACATGTGCCACCACGACTGAGAGATCATTTGTTGAGCTCACAGCGAATGCTCAGCATGTTCACTTCTATATTCTGAACAAACAAAGAACAAAACATGTTCTCTCACCACACTGAACAAGAGCCAAGAGATCTGTGACTGCTTCCAGTCTATACAGTCAGACGAGCTGGGAAAAGAGACACTTCCTCTATCTTGTTTTGCTCATAGCAACATGTGTGTCTTTCACCACATAGAGAAGAAGATGCTATGCTGTGGCCCATAGGCTGATGAAAAAAATCACCAGATGTAAACAACAAATACAGTAACGAAGTGTTGAAGGAACTTAGAGCTTATCGACTGCAGCTTCAGAGCAATTGTTGAGAATGACCACAGAAGTCAATTAAGTCCCAATCTGTCTTCTCACATCTGACAAAGAGCCTCCACAGATCTCTACTTGGTTCACACACCCTTTCATACTGTATATATATTTTTTTCTTTTTCAGTTTACTTCGCCTTCATTTACCACTCACTACCTGACTGACTTTCAGATAAGTTCAAAAACAGCTTTTCAGTGAAATTTCAAGGCCTTCTGAGAGAACACTTAGGCTGAATACGATGAATAAGATCGCACTGACAGATGAAGTCTCAAAGAATTGTGTGTGTGTGTATGTTTGGGGTCTTGATTTCTTTTTATTATTATTGGAGAGGTCGGTAAGATGTCCACACGCACACACACACACACACACACACACACAGCAACAGACACGCACAGTTGTCGAACAAAGCTGCCTTGCGTTTGCTGACTAGGCCTCATTAGAGAATGAGCTCTCAGGACTGGAGACACAAAAGCCTCGGCCTCTTCTCCCTTCCTTCCCCTCTCGTCCTCTGTTCTCCTGGCCTTTTGATGTCGTGGGTGCTGAACCATATAGTGCATAGTCCCAAAAAAATAAGCTCATCAAGAATACACATTCAGTTTCCTCATTTTTTTTTTGTTTTTTATCTTGTGCTGTGTGTGTGTATGTGTGTGCGTGTGTGTGCTGGGAAGCGAACACAGAGAGCTACAAGGCCTGATAAGGTGCTGTTGTTCTGTGGTCGCTGGTCAGTTCATCACACAAAGAGCAGTGTTGGGAACTCCAGCGCTGCGATTGAGTGATAGAGACATCACAAAGACTACATTTTACTCCCCTTTTCCTCTTGGAGCTCAGGGGCTTCCCCACAGAGGCCCGACCACTGCACACACAGTCACACACACTCCGATTCCAATGCATTCCTATCTCACACTTTCAATCTCCCACCCTTGCTACTGATGCTGTGAATATTTGATTAATGCCAGACAAAATAGAAGTTACATGAAGAAATGACCTCACGAGGAGCGGAGAAACAGAAAAAGCGATGCTGATTCACTCACACACTTTCATTGTTAGTGACAAATGAACTGATACGGACGCGGAACATTTCTGCAGCGGGAGTTTCTGTTTCTAATGAAAAGATCATTTGTGTTGGCTGCTGTAGTAAATTTGAACTAGTTATTCTAAAAAGCCATACATTTCTAATCCTGGTTACATTCTGAATGATTAATGAGAGCACATCCACACATCAGTACACACACACACACACACACACACACACACACACACACACACACACACACACACACACACACACCGCCCTGTGTTAATTCATGACCAGCAGCAAAACAAGCAAACAAAACTTGTTTTATGTGTCGGACAAACAAGGAAGAGGACGGCAACGCAATCTAGTTAAATTTAATAAAATTAGACACCAGTGGTGCTTTTTGCAGGAGGGACAGATCAAGCCACGGGGTTAATGCCACAGCAGAGATGTCTTCTTCTGGGTTTTTTCCATATAAAAATTCGGAAACGTGACATTTAGAGAGCACTGGTGGGCACTGTGGTTACGGAAGAAATCAGCAGATGAGATGATGAATTCCTCGTGCTGGCTCATGGGAGCGATGCTTTTTTAACAAAGTGACAAATACTTTGAATTCTAACATGAAGTGCTGCAGCAGATATATCCAGGAACACATGCTGCTGTGTTATTAAGACATATGAAAGAAAGCCTTAATGAGAGACGGAGCGGAGCAGCTCCTGCAGCAATAGCTGGATATGTATTATTATGTTGCTGCCTAGGTACTTTTTAAACATACAAGATACAGACAATAATATAATCTGCATTGGAGCAAGATGTTTGGTGTGTGGTTCTCCTGTGCTAATCATGAAGGGAAACAGAGACTTTCATGAGGACTTTGTCAATATTTTCTATTTTTCTTCATGTCACTAAAAGTGCATTGAATATAATTATCTACATTAGGGCTCAGGATGATAATGATTAATCAGTGATTGTTATCAGTCATCCAGACAGTTTGAAGAGCTGGACTGATCAGCAGCCATCATTCACCCAATCTGAAGTTGTCTGCATTCCTTCCTGCCATATTATCTCTTCGTAAACTGATCTGCTAAAGTTTAAACAAGGACTGCATATGACTCACCACTGACCAGGTACTACTTGATAATTTTCTTCAATAAAACCAGTCTGTTGCAGGAGAAGAGGGCAGACAATTTTAATGAAGATGAAAGTCCTTTGCAGGCTGTAGCCCGTTTCACTGATGCAGCAATGAGTCAGGCTTTGTTTTAAGCACTCGTCATGTTCTTTGTCAACTAACTTCATTTGGGATATTTTCTTTTCTATAAAGGAAAAGCAGGAATTTTTAATCTATTTTAAGGCTGGAATGATTACTATTATTAACATTACTTACAATCAATCAAAGAACAGCCTCTTCAAATTTGCATCCTAATCAGGGCACAGGGATGTGGGTGTGGGTGGGGGAGGTCATTGCACCTTCACTTGCTCCAACCACATGACGGCACTTTCCTCCGTGTTCTACAGAGTGACAGGGTTGTCAGGCTTGTGGTTTCTGTTTTGCTCACATGCGGTGCGGTTGAGTTTCTACAGAACTGATAAATGCAGATAGCAACAACTATACGTAGTGTCAGCTTTGGTTTCCCTTTTGACATGAGCCTTCCATCAAGTAAACACAACTCTGGTCTACACTAGTGAGCATGTAAGCTTAGCACTAGGGAGCAAATGATCAGGTTCAAATATTTGAGGTAGTTTTAGTGCTTTGTTTCGACCCACAGTTTGAGGTGTGCATCCGCAGCATGTACGGCTATTTACCAGTGGGACATGTATTTACAAAGTAGCATGTGATTTTGTCGCTCACCAAAAAATGCTAAAATGTTTTATTTTCTCCTCGTTGACTAAAAGGACAAGGAGATGATTTGGAAAGCAGCCCTGTCAGATGGAGCAGCATGAGCAAAGCAGAAGGATGGTCACATTTGTATGAATACTAATTGCAAATGAGGGCCATAGTCTTTATGTTTCTGCGTGCTCGCCCAGTACAAGCAGCACAACAAGCACAGAAATATCACTGCGAGGACAAAAAACAAGGACTTTTTAAAGTCATATCTGAAAGACTCTGAGGACTACTCTCCGTAATCTTCCCAGTCAACAGGTTTAAGACTTGAGGTAAGTGCACAGTTCGGAGTTCACAGCCCCTCCAGACAGCTGCTATGCTGCTTTAATGCAGTGCTTTCAAACTCAGATTGTTTGTGATTTTCAGTCGAATTAGTGTTTTAGTGTCAACAAGACGAGAAACAATACGACAGGACAAGTATTACACCGACATGGCTCAGTTTTTTGTTATTGCTGTACGTGTTTGTCTCTATGGCCCCGGGAACATGTTTGAGTGGGGAGTGCCACAGCAAAAAAAAAAAAAAAAAAAATCTTCAAGCATATGACCATAATATACTACACTATAAAATATGCAATAATAAAATATATTCTGTCAGCTACAAAAAATGACTATGTAAAATACAGCACTCTACTCATATATATATATATATATATATATATATATATATATATATATATATATATATATATGTATATATGTATATATATAAGAGAGATCAACAAACAAACTATTTGAGACACTACAAAATATTAAAGTACAGAACAGCTGTGATACAAGTCCTATTTCTTAATGCACAGCTATTTAGAGTAGTGTCACATGGTCATTTGTCCTCTTGATTGGTTGGTGAACATCAAGAAGGCGGGCCTTATCTAATTAGAAAGCAGAAGCCAAAGAGAGGAAAACAAAGATACAAACACAAGGAAGTGGCTGTACAGCAGATAAGTGAGGAACTTGTTGTTGAGCAAAGTATTATATATATAGTATATGTGTTATAAATGAATACTGGAATCTCCCAAAAAAACTCCAAACTCCAAACATGGTTTCAACATTACTAAGTCTGATATGGTTATGACTATATGAGCAGCCTGAATAATATTAGAAACCTGAAACATAAACTTAGCACTACTAGTGGTAAAACTTTTTAATTCAGTTTGAGCTACTTTTATCCACTTTTATCTTTTTGTGACACTTACTTTGCAAGATCATCTCATAAAATTTATTATTTATTATAGTTATTATTATAGTACACAAATTTAAAATCAAGCCGGCGACACAATGAAAAAAAAACACCATTAAAAACACAATTGAAATCCAGGTTAATTCTTTCATAGTTAGAATTTAGTATACCATCTAATGAAAGTGGAATTAATCTCTGTCCATCTGACTGCACGTCTTCTCCACAACCCTTCATCCAATGAACCTCACACTTGGTGGGTGTATTGTTGAGGACCCAGGGGAAAGCAGTGTTGAGTATGAAGTAGTCTGACTAAATGCTTCTCCAGACAAATGAAATGAGAAACATCGTCCTGCACGTATGAGTTTAAACAAGAGTTGGTGACTACGTTATACCCAGAACTAGTTCAACCTAACAAGGTGTCAGCTAATGTGAGGTTTAATGTTAATAGTTTGAGAACATTAACTATAATGATATAAGGTGTACAGTCATACAGGCCACAGTTCTGACTTGTGTGGCTCCAGATACATCAACAGTGATTGCATGTAAAACGTGTCTGTGTTTCCATCCTGCTCCAATACACTCATGAGCCTCTCTCTCTCTCCCTGTGTCTGACCACTCTCTCTCTCTCTCTCTCTCTGAGGCTTTCTAAATAAGATGTATAAATAGGCTGATGACACAACTGCGCCCTTCACAAAGACACGAGGAGAGAGAAAAGAGAGAACAGGACTCTGGCCTTAGTCACGGCCGCTTTATTCTTCTGCTTTTCAGAAGCACAGGTTAAAAGGCAGCCATTTTTCTTTTCATGCCTCCCTCCCTCTCATCCCTCTTTCTCTCTCCCTCTCTCCCCCTCTCGTTCCCTGAAACAGGTCGTCTATTGTGGCGGCTAGCGAAAGGCTACTGTGGCATTTATCAGAGGGGAGGAGGAGGAGGAGGAGGGGGGAGAAGACAAAACACACTCCCAATAAAGAGATAGAACAAGAGAAAGGGAAGAAAGGATGTGTATGAAGGCCATTTTTTTTTCTCTTCCTTCACAAAGCACCCCCCTCCACCCCCTTTCCACCCCCTGCTCCTTCAGGCTAGCTCAGACAAAGGAGGCCTGAGTCTCACAATGTGCTCTCTCCTTTAGCCCGGCACACTTTATATCCTCACTCCATTCACTGCTGCTTCTTGAGAGCACCCACGTGTGCACGAAGTATGTGTGTGTGTGCGTGCATGTGTGTTTTATGGAGTTTGTAATGGTGGTAGTGGGGGTCTATGTTTGCTGAGGGTCTTATAGACCAAGGGGCCAGGGCTCTGAGGTGTTACTATGGAAACGCCTTTGAGCAGTAAGGAGCACAACAGGTGATTCTGCTGAGGGCCTGTTCATCTCAGCACCGAGAGACCGCAGGAGGTCTCTGCTGTGTGTGTATGTGTCTGTGTGTGTGTGTGTGTCTGTGTGTGTCCCACAAGTATAGCTGCTGCTTATGCCGCAAACAACTTAGTGCCATAGGTCTTAACCAGCTCCAATAAGCTGGAGATCATGTCTGAAGTTGCTGTCTGCTGCCGTAATGACACACTGCCCGGCCTCACACACAGGTCCGGCCCACACACCTGGCTACACAGCAGATATACTGTGCATGTACACTGGATAATGTCTGAAATCAGGAAAACATGGAAGGAGCACTGGTGAAAAAATATTTTAATCCATTGACTCTTTTGTTAGCGCTAACAAAAGAGTCAATGTCAAGAGCCAGTCAATTTAAATAGAAATTCAAGAGGCAAGAAGAAAGCAGGCCCAAGAGGTAAAAAAAAAGAACAGTGATGGGGAATCATAAACTATTATAGAGAAATGAAAAAATATATGGTTATTTTACAATAATGTATCATATCAAATGATAACTTGACAATGTGAATGTCAATGTGTGACTGCAACTTTACTGTTTTGGTTCACTCTCACTGGAAACCACACCACCCAGCAGCCTCAGTAGGTAACAAAAAAGTTTCTCTTACTCTAATTTACAATTCACACTGGCTAAAGGTCAAAGTACTGGTTAAGATCAGGCTGATAGGACAGACAGGGTTAACCATTTTCTTGTGCCCATTTGTCCAACAACTCATTTTCAAAGGATAAGCCTGGTGATTTTCTATCATTTTTCCTCTACCGAAAAAAACAAAATCAACAATTAGTGGATGCTACTAACAAGATAGCAATGAAGCTCCATTGTTGTCTAAAAAAAACTATTAGAAAGAAATCAATGAGCCACACTGTTGCACTATGTGACATGTTCATGTTCCTTTACTAGCATGAGCACACATGCTTTATATTGTAATCCCGCACACATGTTTAGCTGTCTTGAATAGAGACAAGAGCACCAAGTGTGTATTAATCTGCGCCTGAAACATTCCCAAACAAATGAACTATATCAGATTGTACATAAACAACAAGAGTCGCCAAAGTGAATGACGTCCTCTTTATGCCCAATCAAACATGAGAGGCAATCAAATTAAGAGGTTTTAAGATGTGTTACATAATATATTCATAACAAAGAAAATGTACTAACTACATTTATATGTTTCCTTTGGTGTCTTTTTTTGTTAAACACTAAATACAAAATATAATATTTTATAATCTGAGGGGAAAGTTCTGCATTCTTTATACAGTCAGCAGGGGGCTTGGTTTTTAGAGGTGGCAAGGTAATAAAGTAGTTAAATGCCACATAATGAATTTTATCTGGTTGGTTTCCCCTTCAGTTATGTTACACTTCAAATCCAAGATGCATTGAAAAAAAAAAAAAAAAAAAACTGGGAAAAAAATCCTGTCTGACTGTGCAGGAGCAACAGTGAGCTGCCTAAGAGCAATCAACAGAGGTGTCATAAGTAAGTTTAGGGTTTGTGACTAACATATGTAGCAGAATGATGCATTTGCTCATCTATGACTTCGCCACTGCCAAAGTATCAACAATCCATCTCAGCTTTGTTTTTTGCTGTGAGATATACAACATGTCATTTCTGTTTACGTCCATGGTGACTTTATAGGCTTGATCCCACATTATTTAAATTGATGTGTCGAGAATGCATGATGGGCACAGAGTCTGCCTGGCTTCACTGTCTGGCTGCAAAAGACGTAAAAGCGATCGCATGACTTTTAACACGTTATCATGTTCAGATCCTGTGAGCGGAAGATGAAATGCAGAAAAGCTGCTGTTATATCCTCTGAGGTCTGTCACAAACATGACATGAATGACATGTAGAAAAATAAAAGATTTTAAAGATACGCCTGTTTTCTTTTTCTTTATTGACTACTGAAAAGAAATGCCTTTAAGCACCCCTTAAAGTCCTCACATCGTGTTATAGTTCAAAGAAATGTTAGAGCAGACATGTTTTATATATTGCACACACACCATAAACGTTAGAGTCAAACAAGCAACCAACTTATACAAAGCAGTTGCATAATGACGCTTTAGATTTCACTGATTTTGGAAGGAAATGCAAATCATGCGACCGTATCAGGCTCTGGAGCAAACAAAGGGTCACTGGTCATTTGCAAATGATCAGACACACGTGTGCACACACAAACACACAAAACAAACATCTATAGAGCGGGAGACTTGTGTTTTATCTAAAAAAAATCTACTTAAGGTTTCACATGACAACAGAGGCGCGTTGTATGAGCCCAGGGTAGAGTCATGTAAATGAACCAGGAAACTGATGTGTTTTTGTCTCTGCAGAGCCCCTGTATCAATAGAGTGTTTGTAAAATGCTCATGATCGGTGCAGAAATAAACAAATCGGCTGGAAAAAAGAGTGGCAACAAGCCACTCATACCTTTATCTTCAGTCACGGAGAACAAACCAACCCCTGTTTTTTGCGCTCTTCTCTGATGGCAATGCAAATGTGTTGGTCAATACAGAGAAAGTAGTAAAAAGGAGCTGAAACATATCAAAAGGTCAACAGAGCCTATTTGTTGTTGGTGCAAAAAGTCAAACTGTTTCTAAGTTTGATCAATATATTAGTTGTTGAGTTAAACCTGTTTTTTTTTTTTTTAATGTCATATCTTTATTTTGTCTCCATCACACTTTTTTCATTAAAGCTCCACATCCATCATGATCAATAGCGCAAAATGCTCTCATGAGTTTTTTTTTCTTCTTTCCTTTCTCTAACGGCTCTTTGAATCAAGAGGCAGATTTTGACAGCGTTTTACCGTCACATATGAAGCATATAAACCTGCTCGTTCATGCCTCGTATGCTAAACAATACAGGGCCGTTATGTGACGAGCATAATGGGAACAGTGAGACAAAAGAAACCTGTAGTTATGGCACTTTGACAAACATCAGAACAGGAAAAAAACCCACATACTTCCCAACAAAAGCTTCCCTCTCAACTCTATATTTAATGAAACACACCTTAGTCCTGTAGGAGCTTGTATTTTGACATTGCGTGCTGAATGAACACACGTGCATTAAACATAGGTGTACACACTCGCTTTGCGCACACCCACACGCGAAAAGTTCAGAAAACTCAAGTGCTTTCTTTTTTCTTTCTTTTTTTTAAGGGATTAGAAAATGTTCGAAAGTGGCATGAGAAACGCAAGGCTGCTGTTCAAGGATGCTTCCGTTCTTTCTTCTTCAAAACTGATTTACAGCTGTTGATAAATAGCCTGCCATGGCCGAGAGCAAGGGCTTTACTCCCGCATTATTAGCGCATTATTATGAGCTTATGACAGCATTCACGGACGAGTGAGCGCACATTCAAAGCACAGCTGGCACAATGCAAATGCACTTTGCAATGGCATGTGCAGGACAGAATGAGATCTCAGGAACAGTTATTTAAAATCCCTGTTTAAGCTTCAGGTTTATGAAACAGAAACCTAAACATGTGAATACTACATTTCTGCTTTCACACACACACACACAGACAAAAAGCCAGCATGAAAACAAAGATGTGAAAAGCCTAGAAGATATTTCACCTTGTGAGCAGAGAAGCAAACAACTCATATTATGGAGGTTTGTTCAAGAGTTTGTTGCGCATAAAGCAGGAATCTTACCTTGAAGCCGAGTGCAGATGCCTACAGGGTTGTGTGTGCGCTGCTGTCTCTAGGTGTCTCTGAGAGTGGCCCATCACCAGTATAAGACTTTATCACCACCCAGCGTGAACCACTGTCTGTACGTTTGTCTGTGTGTGTGTGTGTGTAGAAGTGGGTGTGTAGAAGTGTGTGCGTAGAAGTGTGTGCTTCCTATGAAGGTCCTATCTTTTTTTCTTCCTCTACCAAGGCAACAGGTGGAAAGAGTCTTTAAAAAGTCCCGTGAAGAATGACAAGAGGAGATGTTAAGACGAGGCAACGGGAATCAAAGCAGCTCTCCACCTTTGTGTTTCCTTCACAAAGACATGAATTCTAAGAGCTTCTCCTGACACGCTTAACATCTCCACTTATAATTACCGCTCTCTCTCTCTCACCCGGTTTCCCTCACAGATTAAAATTAAAATGAAGACATGGTGCATCTTGACACTTAAAGGATGACCAAGATGTGCTCACATCAGGTGGTTCTTACAAAAAGAATTTTCTCGGCACTTAAACTAAATGTACTGGATTTGGTCTTTTGTCATACTGATGTACAGAAGTCATTAAAGTCTGCGTGTTCATGGGTCATAATGGCTCAACATGAGAAGAACAGTCTGTTATATAATGCAAAAGAGGACATTGAGGGATAGAAACTGATAACGATGATAACGCACTCTTATCAAGGATATAGTGAAGAATTAACCTGAATAATCTCCACTTTCTACTTTATAGGCCACCAAATAGAAGAGAGTCACCTTTGTCAACCATGAAGCCTGAATAGAAACATGAATTTATAGAGTATAAATTCATCATTAACGCCACAATAAGTTGCATTAAACTGCCGTCACTACCTCCAAAGCAACTCTAAGCAATAGACCAGCACAGCTTTTAAACTATCAGAGGATAGTAAATGAATGTCCTTCATAATTTCCTAGAGGTGAAGGTGACATATTGAAATTACTTTTCTTTCTGGCCCAACTGTTCAAAATGCAAAGATAGTCTGTTAACTATCATACCAGACAAAGACAAGCAGAAAATACTCACATTTACGAAGCTGGAACTACAGAATTTCTGCCATTTAAGCTTGAATAATGATTTAGTGAACTGATTGTCAAAATAGTAGCAGATTAATTTTCTATTGATTTATTAATGAACTAATCCCAACGCTTTATTTTTTAAGTTACCGGCACATTGTCTGTCAAAAAGAACTTTCTCTATTTTCAGTATTTTAAAAGCCAAAGTAACATCAACAGATTTAAAGGTTATGAAGAACTGAAAAAAACATTTTGCATTGATGTATGAATAAAGAAAGTTGTGAGTTCACAGTGTTCAATACCGATGTCACTGTAGGTCACAATAAAACACCTTTGTATTTGCCGAATGGAGTTGGGTAAGTAAGCTTTAAAATGTGCTGCTTTCTCCACTGAAGTTACTTATGACCAACTGTTTTCACTTTATAAATAGGTTTAGAAACTCTTAATGCATCTTAACTGGATATTGTCCATGCTTTTTTGTAGCATGTGACGCATGTGTATGTGTCTCTATTGTATTTATCATTATAACAATATTCCTCTAAGGTCCCTTTCACACCTGAACTGCTACTTTGAACTTATCTAGACATTACCAAAAGGAGCTGTATGTGAGAATGCAAATGTCCCAATCAGCTGGACCAGACATTAAACTTCCAGCATCGACACTGAGACATGCGCTTGTACAACAGTCACGCTGCAGGACGTGTGATCTCAAGCAAAGGCAAATGAACTCAAACACGTCATTCCACAACTTTATTGCTGAAGGAAAACTAGCAAGGTTCCCATGTTTGGATGCTCACTTAATCACTTAATACACACAACACACAAACCAAACTTGCAGCATCTACATCTTCTCTGGCATGTGGATAAATCTGTTTGGCCGTTGGTAAATTTTTTTAGAAACGAGTTGATTGTCCAGAATAGATCTCTGCCTGATCTCTCCATTGGTGCATGACTTGTCCTGACACAGGTCTCACGTCACACACCTTTTCTCATACTAACATTTAGTCTTTGCCTCATCCGTTAGAGTTTTTTTGTATTAAAGACAGGCTGAGGTGCAAAGTGTAAGGCAGCACTTTCCATGGATTGTCCAGAGACACACTGATCATCATCTGTTTGGACTGCGTGCAACAACAAATCACTGTGAAGCACATTCTGCTGGAGCAGCCAATCACAATGATTTTGTGGTTGAGCAGCTAAACCAGTGAGCGTGTTAGGGCAAGGCTGGACAGACTGTGGCGTTAGCATTGTTCGCACTGTTCGCACCGGCTCACTACATCTGCGTTGCAGTTAAAGTAACGTCAATGTGCTTCAATCCAGTGATTCGGATTTCCATCACTGACCACTGATTTCAGTCAACTTAACTTGAGGTATGCAGCTATGAATTCATCAGTTTTTACATGGGGAACAAGTCTCACTCTAAGCTGAAGTCAAACATTGGTAGCCCTGTATCAGTACATTATTATATGCATGTACTATGCAATGTACATATATATGTAAGTAAGCTGTATGTGCCAATTTATCATATTTTCATTTCACAATATAGACTGCAGAAGAAAATTTTCCAACTAGCCCAGAGAATTCACAGTAAGTGAGTGGGCGTGCTGATGACGTTTCTATCTAGCAACACAGTTCCGTCCGACTATTTGTGCCACGTCCTGCCTTGTGCACGCTCGTTCTGCTGAGGTGACACCCCTCGCCTAAACCAAGCCAATTTTTCTTATAAAGGAGAGCTGGTTAGATAAAAGGGAAATAAAGTTAGCACTCGATCAGGACTGTGCAAATTGACTGAAATCATCATCATAACATTAAAATGTTTCAATAGCAATACACTGTAAATCACAATACGGCAAGTGTAAGCTAAATGGGGTCAATTAATATTGAGTTTTAATATAGAACAATTTCAAGTTATTTTTAGGTAAAAATGTTGAAAAGTTGATGTGTTCAGATGCTATGTTTGGTCAAAAACAGAAAAGCAGCTAATCCCACGACAGAGGAGACAGATTTTAAAAAAGTTTTAAAAAAAGGAAGATGAACGATTAGACAGTTCCTCATTTCAGCTCTAGAAATAAAAAACTTCAGTTGTCAATTTGTCAATTTTTAATTTACGACTTAGTCAATCATTAATTTGGGAGCAAACCTTTGAGCTATCTACCAGCCTCACAATCAATCCGTCCTTTTTTGGTAGCTTATTAAATAAGCAGCGAAAAGAATAAAACACATGAGATGAATGATGAAAAGCGTTGATCTGAAGTTTCAGTTGCAGACGAGACGTGTGGATAAAACTGTCGACTGTCAGCGTGTTTATCAGTCAGTCAACCAGCGTGAGTGTTTTAACATTCACAGTTCTTGTGATTCTTCCAAAGGAGACAATGCAGTCAGGGGGTTTTATTTAAAGAGATCATAAGGCTTCCCCCGAAACCCAGCATTGTTCTGTGTGATTGGCTTGGCCTCACACTGCGCTAAAGGAGAGACAGAGGAGTACACACACACACACATAGATACAGACACACCATTCTTCTCCATTGTGGTGTTTCTCTGTGGACTCCTGGTTCAATAGGATTCAGAGAACAATGTCCAGAGGATATAGGAGGTCAGGAGGAGAGAGGGGAAAAAACCTTTTTCTGCTCTGCTGCCCTTATGGAGACGTCCAATATATGGGACACACACACACATTCCCACTTCAAACACTCACACAAACAAACTCTTTAGAATGAAACGCAAGAAAAAAAGTCTAAAGCAAGTTTAAAGAATGTCAAAAATAATGCCTGGCTAGATGCTCTGGTATAAAATAATAACTGATATTTTCTTACTTACAAAGCGACATATACACCAAAACCATTATAACTGCGATCAGTTGTTATTGGCCAATTTCATTGATTCATCAGTCTCGCTCTGGTTACAATTACATTCCAGTCACAAATCTAAGCATCCAAACTACTAAATGTCACCTATTTAAAAAAAATACCTGACGATCTTTGACAAAGGCAGAAGGTTGCTTAACAACATTTGACTGCTTCAAGTATGACTCTAACCATCTGGATTAAAAAAAATAAATCCTATCCAGGTAGTCAGAAATGTGACATAGCAGAGTTTAATTGAACTTTTTTTCTGATTTAAAATAGTGGTTAAAAGACAGATATATGATTGAATGATTTACATGATCACAGTCAGCCTGACAGAGAGAGAGAGAGAGAGAGAGAGAGTCACCTTTCGTCCTACATGAACCCATTCACCTGCGAAGACAAAGCTCCAAAGCAGGGGGGGGGGGGCAGAGGTGAAGGGTGAAATGCCAAACCACTCCTAGAGATTATCCTGTGTGTCTGTGTGTGTGTCAGAGAGAGAGAAGAAAGGATATATAGTACACACGACACAGTGGTGCTGACAGACAGGCTCCTTGCTTTACATCTGCGCTGCTCCGTGCTCTTCCCCACTGTGGAGATCAAAGAGCATGATGGGAGCGTGTGCATGCAACTTGCAGGATTTAGAGATGCAGCATTACTGTCCTTCTAACTAGCTTGAAAAAAGAAAAAGAAAGAAAGAAAAAGGAGTGGTGGCAGCAGTAGGGGGTGTGAAGATGGGAGCGAAGAGCGAATGAGGAAAGAAAGGAGATTGACGGAAAGAAAGGTCAGGGACTCCCCACTGACGGACAGCTTTGTATGCGGCCAGTCACTGTAAAGACGAACACACACACACGCACACACACAAATCTACAACTTCACCGCTCAGTGTGACCCCCACGGTGGCAGAATGCCCACAAGCCTTTAAATACTTTCTTCTCTACGCTGAGACTGAGACGTCACCTCTGAACTGGACACACACACACAGCATCCTTAACCAAGACAACCTCCTCAGCAGTGATCCACATTACACCACAGACCTTTATTTCTGAGCCTTTTCACATGCCCCCCTGAACGCTTTCAAAGGACCCTTGGATGGGACCCCAGACAGCACTGACCTCCTCAGCTCCACACAGCGTATGAAGCCTGCAGTGACTCTGCACAGCAAGAGTCTCCATTTCACCCCGACTCTCACATAAAGAGCATATCTAAACTGACGACAACTGATGTTATTAAAGCGCTCATTCTGAAACTTGAGGTGGAAATGATTCCATTGCTCTCTTGAACTTCAGCAAATCAGCTGAGGGGGGGGGGAAAAAGAGGGTGTTGAAAGTCTTTGGCATAATGTTGACTCCTGTACCTATTCTTGGTGAACCTCCTCATTTGCATCTGCCAACAGAACTGACATCATCATCATCCTCCTCATCATCACCATCCTCATCATCCCTCCCCCCCCAACTAGATATCTGTGCAAGCTGCCAGCCTGCAGCGGTGAGGTGCAGGGTTGTCAGCCTCTCAGATCTGGCACATGGAGAGGAAAAAATAAAGATGTCACAGGAGAGAGAGAGAGACAGTGGATGGAGAGGCGATTGGTTAAAGTCAGAGTAAACTGGATGGTGTGTTTTAATAATGATGGAGGAAAGGATAAGGGAAGTTTTTGGAAGTTGGAAATTCATTACAATGGATCTTTGAGGCTGATCACAAAAAAAAAACAGATCCACACCTGAAAGTTTTGAAAGCAAATGTTGTGACGCAAAGACTTCACAACATCCAGACATTAGCACTTGACAAAGCTTTAGTTTTTTACGTGAAGCTTGTTGACACCGATCAACTCACCAGTCCCGGTGCGCCCGAGCTCTCAAAACAAACAAACTTCCTCCTCTTCCTCTCCCGCTTTAATCCCTCAGTGCTCCGGGACAGAGGCTGCTCCGGTGCGGCTCCACGGAGCGGAGAGCCGCCTGCTGCTGCTGCCGGTGCTGCCGGTGGAGGTGGTGGATGATGGTGAGATGACGGCCGGGTTCACACATACACACACACACACACACATACACACATACAGAGAGAGCGCGAGAGAGAGAGAGGCGGACCGAGCTGCGGTGGATGATCCAGCACAGAGAGCGCAGCCCTGCTCTCACTCCCTCTCTGACTCCCGGGGACTTTCTCTCCCTCCGCCGCTCACCTCCCACTTAAAGGGAGAGGGACTGATTTCCAGGTGCTGCTGCTGCTACATACACACACACACACACACACACACACACACACTGGCTCCTGCTCACACATCAGACTATCGATCACTGTTGATTGGTCAGCCCGCCTCTTTCCTCCTCCTTCACATCCATTATAATCCAGCTGTTTACACTCATGTTTACTTTAGTTCGCTTCAGTACAACATGGATCGTGTTGTAAGTTCCCGGGTAGCCGACAAGGCTGCAGTGAATGATTATATCCATTATCGAGATAATCGATTACTTGTTTGGTTTATTAAATGTCAACATAGTGAAAAAAATGCTACAACCACATGTTCACAAGTTCCCATTGATTTTAGGGACTGTATGAAAATGATTAGGACTGATAAAAAGAGGGTAATTTCTTTTTCAAAATGTCTATATTGGGGAGAGCAGTGGAGGATGTATTTTTTCTTTCCAAGAGGCAATCTCCAGGGTTGAAATATGAAGCCAACACAGAAGTATGCAGTTCCCCACATGGCCACTTGAGGCAGGCTCCAAAAGAATTAATTGCATCTTTACCTTAACATGTCAGACTTTACAGAAAAAAATAACATGTTTACATGCCTCGTACAAAAAAAATAGCTTTGGTCTCTCTAGCTTATTTCATCCTTCATGACGCGAACAGGGGTGGATTTTTTTTTATAACACACTTGTTTAAAATCTGAAATTATGCATAATTAGAGGTGTGGCCACTTTGATGACTGCTGGCTGTGGGCTCCAGGAGCTCATTTGGACACTGAACTCCAGCTGTGTTTGTGGTGTTTTTTCCCTTCGGATAATTTTTCATGCAAATAATGAATAAATAACAAGGCTGCAGAGTCGAGGATTGAACAGACTGTTTCAAAAAGTCCAGTTTTTTTGTTTACTAGTAAATAGCCATCATGGAGATGGCTTCAGAAATCTACGGGTGATGTCAGAGAGACTATGTCCATGTTTTATACCGTCTATGTTCTTTCCCTGTTGGAAAGGAAAGAGCTGGCACAGCTCTGACATTGTTGTCATCTTAGCTCTTTGTTATTTTGTCATTTTTTGATTTGTTCCGACAGCCTGGCTTAATGCATTGGCCGTAGCGCTTGCCAAATTGGACTGCAACCAAATTTGGAAATGGTGTACATACAGCCACATTGCACAAGTGTGTAAGGGTTCTGACAATGCTGGCCACAGGGGGCGCTACAGTTAAATTAAAACATCATCTTTTTACATTTATGTTGACTTGAATAAAGTGAAACTTTGTAAACAACTTCGATGTTGATATGTAGATGACATATCTGCATGGCACCAATTGCCCCACCTTGTGGCCGTTAGTAAAACACCATCTTACTACTTACTAACTGCCATATCTTTTTTAATGTCATATTCCATGTTAACCAATTTCAGCAACGTTGTACAGATAAGGAAGCTGAACAAGTCTGTAGCTTTTAACGTAATTTCAAATGTAGCCGGCGCTAAAAGATTTTTAAAAATTGCATCTAGGAATAGCAGCAGCTAACACGCAACTTTTTCATGATGCACATTTCAGTTCTATTTTAATTGAGCTTTCCCTCACAAGATGTATTATATAAAAACAGAAAAAACAGTTTTACCTAAATGGTGGATATCTGTAATGTAGCTGCAATGGAAGTTCAGCATCACACACTGCCAGTTGTACTACTAAGTAGCGTAATTAGATGAAATATGTAAACCGTGGATGTTTACAGTTTGGAAAGTTACTACAAGTAATAACTTAAACTCTCACACATTACTGTCTGCTCTTAAACACTTTACTCCACTTGAACGTAAAAAATCTCATAATACAGGAGCTTAGTTTTCAGCTGTTATTAGAAAGTGGCTGAAATATTTAGCCAACATGACACATCATTTCTTATCTTCTTCTTAAACTCTTTATTCTTTTGTCCCTCTTAGTTATTTATTGTTAAAAGAGCTGTACCAACTCAACAGTTATATTGTTAAAGTTGGGAAAGCCTTGTTGTTTAAAATATGGAAACATAAGATCCAGACCTCCTTTCGACCACAGTAATTTTTATTTTGTCCCTTAAAACTCAGAAATATTCAGTCAACAGAGACAGGCAGCAAATCCTGAGAATAGAGAAGCTGGAATTAACAAATGTTTGGTATTTTTGTGAAATTTAATTAACAATCATTCGATTATCAAAATAAGTAGCAATTTGATTTCTGCTGATCAACTGATCAACTAATCACCTAAGTGCTTTGTCTCTTCTTACTAATTATCCTCTAAGTGGTTCTGTTCAAGCAAATTCCAATTTTTTTTTTCCAATTTACCCACAGTGGTTTGTATTCTCTGTTGAGGATTCTCAGGTTTTATTGCTCATAGTTTTGAGACGTTCACCACTGAAACATTTGCTGCCACCCAAATATTACAGAGATGAATAGAATTTCATTTGTGCTGCTTAAAGCAACAAAACAAATTACATTTGCCAAATTCAACAGAAATGTGTGTATGCAAGAAAACTGTTCCACAAACCCCAAATTGTTTTGTGACCTTGCATACAAAAAATACCAATTCTCTTTTCTGAACAAAAACTTTTGAAAGTTTCATCCAGAGTAATAATTTTTTCCAAAAAACAAGATGATTTTGAGTTTTTCAAATATCATTTAATGCCTTGAAAAGTTCCATTTTACTTCCATTATGATTGTAGCAAAGACTTCACTTCCTTCTACCTCACTTCCTGTCCTTGTCACGCATTGATTACCTCTCATTTCCTTCACCTGTGCACTCCCTATTGAAGTCCTGCACACCCCTTCAGTCAGTCTTTCACCTTTTCATGGGGTGGCAGCACTGGTAAGGGTTTGCACATTTATTATTTACATTGATAGAAATGTAGATCTTTATTTATCCTCATCTTTATTTAAGAGAATGTTGAATGGACTTTGATGATGTTTAATCCTTTATTTGCTTTCTTTCAGAGATCAGTCCATGTGTGTTTTTTGTTACCTCCTTTGCTGAATAATTAATTGAAGAATTGAAAATAAATCAGTCTATACTTTGCTCAACCAAGTCTCCTGGCTCATGCATCAAGACCGATGGCCATCACGATAATAATTTTATCCTGAACCCTCCTACTCCTTCACAATGATGTTGCAAGCAACTCTCAGCAGCAATTAGAACAATACCTCACAACTACTAGCATGCGTAGAAGCAACGTTTGCTTGATTTCTCCCCTTAAACTCGCCTATAAATTCTAGAAGAACTGTTTACACATTATCAGTAATGTAATGAAAGCGTTGCATAAAGTACACTGAATATTCCATATTTAGCCAGACACTCAGACACTGAATGACATTAAAACCAAAACAATGTTATGTGTTGTATTTCTTTCATTACTTATTTTATTCTTTGGAACATTAGAAGATATAGTTTTAAAATAAAATTCCACAGTTTTAAACAGCCATTTCTAAGCCATTTTATGAGTTTACCGTTCATGACAAAATAATACAAAAACACTTTAAGGTCCCAAGAAATTGTACAAATATGTTGGATTTTCTTTTGTAAATCATGGCAATTTCCCTCACACTTCTTCCAGAAAAGGATGTGATTCCATTTCCTTTTTGGGTGAAAAATAAATATTTAGCAGAGCAATCACAGACTTTTAACAGGGTATTAGTTACGAGAGTGCTGTTTGTGGCCTGATGTGTGTGATTAATTACTAATCAGGGTGATATTACATCTCTAGAAAGGGAGTTCTCCATTTCCAATCACTGTGCATCTGTGTCGCTATTTGTCAAGTGTGCAAATTTGTAAAAGTTGAACAAAAGTGAAATCTTGGAGAAATGCCAGAAAAAGATCATACCATATGTTGCCTGACTGGACTGAAAGGCAAATATGTTCATAACTGTTTCACATGGCCATGCTCAAAGGTGGAGTGAAAAGCCAGCTATCACTGAGAAGGATGAGATGCAAGATGCAATTAAATGTAAGAGTAACTCGTTTTCAGATGGCCGATCCTGAATTGGTGTTCACTGTGTTGCACTCTGTTGCTCATTTAACAAATTAAAAAAAACTGCTTTGGGGTAAATTCAAAACTTGCACACACCTGACCAATCATTTTGTGAAGTGGGTGTGGATGTCAGATTCACAAAGTATCACCAACTGTACAATGTAGCCCCTCTGACAGACAGCTCTGATGAACATATTGGTGCCTTTATCATAAATCTGCCAAAAGATTGCACCAAACAGGAAAGGCGTCCTCTGGCTTTGAGCTAAAGTTAACAGAAAACTAGAGCAAATACTCACAAGATGTGAGTGTAACGTGAACGTCTGATGGCTGAAGATGAGCTGTTTTTCAGGAAGTAGCAGCTTTCCAGGAAGATCAAGTACCCATTACATGGGACCTTTGAATCTCTTCTTTGTCCTCCTCCGGCTTGTCTAATGGCGGTTATTGGAAACAACACTGTGGTCCATATACATTGCAGTATTACTGCAGCCATCAGAGGTTGAATTGATGGAACATTTTGACAAACATAGCCAGTCGCATTGCTTGGCTCTGTGTCCTGTGATCATTTGCTTTGTGTTTCAGCACATCTGATCAAACAGTAGTTGTTGTGATTGATAATTGGTCTTCAGTTGTTAGAAGACTCTACAAGTATAGAATAGTAATTTGGTCAAGGTTTAATTGTCTGTTTGTCGCACATACAGTCATCTCAAAATAGAAACAGAAAAACGCAGTATGACAGTGACAATAAACTGTTTCTGAATAACATTACTGCAAAATGGAAATAGTGCACTTTGTCCATATTTTTGAAAAGTTGTCAACATACACCAGTGTTTATGAAAAGCTCAGATTGCAGTGGTGGGCCATGCTGCCTTATTGCTGAAAAGCCCAAACTATGACAAAAAGATGCATTTTAAAATGTATCTGCATTAGAGAGGACATGTTGTACAGTAAGCTTGTCTTATTTGCATCTGTGTGAATAACACTGGCAGCGACAGAGGAGAAAAACAAGCTCACGGAACGTCAGGAAAATGTGACTGAAGAAGTGAAGACCTCACGTCAAGAAAGAAAGAAAGGGAAAGAAAGAGAGAAAGAATCGGTGAGGTCATGGGAGTGCACACGGTGAGGAGAAGATGAAAGGAGGCGCGGCTCTATGGGGACGGAGAGAGATAGAGAAAGAAAGAGAGGGACAAAGAGAGGAGGAGAGAGAATGAAAGAGAGGGAGAGGACGAGGTAGAGAGAGCTTGGCCGTGCATTGGGGGAGCTGATGTGCCATTTCTAATCCCTCCTGTTCGTGGCTTTGTGCCGTGGCCCAGCAGGAAGTGGGAGCTGGGCAGACAACAATTAACAAAAGAGCTGTGAAGAATACAATTAGCCATCAATGGCCAACCACAGGCCTTTGTGCCTGTCGCCATGGAGACGGCACAACACCACTATACCGAGATTACAAAACCCTTTTCTACACTTCTCCTTTTTTCTCTCCATCTCCCCTTTTCTCTTTTTTCTCTTTCCACTTTTCTCTTTTCTTCCGCTTTCAAACTAATGTCCCTTTTTTTCTCTTCACTTCATCTTTTCAGTCTTTTTCCCCTCTGACGCACACACACACACACACTTGGTTCATGCTTTCTGTGAAGCTACATGCTGTCTCTGTTGTGATGTTCTGGCGTCTTAAATTTCTCATGACTGACAGCCTGGAGATCAAGCACCAAACGAGCCTCTCCACACCCTCCAATAAGATCATCTGACCCCTCAGCATCAGCCAGGAGTTATTGTTAATTTTGTCCGGCAGTGATGTAACATTTAACTCGTATGTGACAGCTGGACTTCTACCTGACTGCAAGCTTAACCTTAAAGCTGCAGCTGTGGCTCAGAGATGTAAGTGCCTCCACCACAGAAGCCCAGACTGTTTTCCCTGAGTCTGCATCATGCAGTGCAGCCCAGCATCAACTCAACATGTGTTTTAAACTGACCTGCTTTGTGTCAACAAACTTGTTCAACTTATGGACTCTACACACAGTTTATTAGGTTCCCTAGATGAAAGTAAAGCAGTCTAATTCAACAGCCCTCTAATAATCTAATGCTCACTTATTGAGAGAGGTGATGATTCAAAATTATGGATTCTTTTGCAGACTGTAGTTTGCGTCTCTGTTGAATTTTACATGTCATATTGATCAGTGTCTACCCACACTGATATATAAGATAAAGAGGGTTTGATACAACCTTTGTGAATGTGGCATTTAGAGCAGACAGCTTAAATTTTGACACCACATATGGACTGAATGTAGTTTCACAAAAATTCCAGCCAGGTCATTTTCATCAGTAACGTTTCATTCGAATTTTTATGCCATTCTATGTGTTTTGAGTCTACAGCTGTCGCCATCTTTGTTGTGTACAGTGACCGTGGTTACAGGTGTCGCTCTGGTCTGTTGCGAGGTCAGTGGAAGAGTTACGTCTCTCTGAGCGACTGCTCTCAATAAATTCAGTTGTCTTTCACAAACAAGGGCTGTTTGAACAGAACCGCTCGGTCTGGAACAACCACAGCCACCTGATCCACTGCAGATCAGCTGATCACTCAGAAGCTGCTTTCACGCACTTGTTCAACAAAATATCTGCATTTAGGTTTAAGAGGAGAATCTGAAATGTTAGATGACATGATATTTCTTCATTGACTATCAAGAGGAAGATTTAGGTTTCCTGGAAAATACTCATACCTTCCAACAGCAATGTGAAAGATAGCAGACTGAAAGTAATGCTAAGATAAGATTCTTTATTGTCGTCAGTCATGCCCACACAATCATGATACATGCAATCGGGGAAATTTGCACACACAGCATAGGAAACACAACAACATACACAAGGGCAGTGGTGACATGGAGCAGCTGTATATTGGAAGCACCCAGGCAGCAGATCTTAGAGGGGAGTAAGGTGCCTTGCTCAGGAGCACTTAGACGGTGGGATAGGTCCTTCCTCTTGGGCTTTAACAGATCCACTGTCTGGTACAGGTGTCCTGTATCCTGTTGCCAGTCTGTGGCCCTGAACTAGTGGCCTTCCAGTTCGATGCCCTCTTCTCTGACCACTAGTCCACTGCCACTCCAGAACACCAACATCCACAGCACTTTTTCTAGAAACGTCTGCATATTTTTGCAATTGTTTTTTTTGTTAACCCTCCCCGCTTGATTCTCGATGGATTTGGTTGAATTTAATCCATAAATCAGTTTCTTCAAGAACCAGTAACGACAGATGACATTACTGACAGAGACAGAGAGATATTTTGAACGGATACTGTTTAACTAATCAGCAGCTGCAGTGTGTGATTCAGCATTTGATGAAGGTTGTTGAATCCACAATAAAACAGCAATTAGTTCTTTTATCCTTTCGCCCATCTTTCATATTATTGTTTACTTTTTTTCACTGACGAAAGTTCATGGGTCTCCTTTTAAAATGCTTACCTTCCATTTGTTTTTAGTTGTGTTTACGTCAGGGAAAAAAATGATCACCAAGAAATATCTTCCACCATAGTTTTTCTTGAGGAAGTGAACATTGATAGGTTATAATTGGTTAAAACACACTTCCCAAACATTACATCTGAAAGTTGCCAATAATGATGCAGTAAGTAGAGTTAATGAAATGTCAGTGACTCCAACCTCTACACCTGTACTTCAACGTGTGTGGGACAAATAAAGGTTTATCTTATCTTAAAGGACACACTACTTCCTGCACTGGCACTGGAGGTTGGCAATGGACGTCCAATGAAGAGGAACGAAAGAGATATTCTGAAGAAAAATCATGCTTTTGTTACTTTTGTTACTCCTTCAGCTGCTTCACCCAAAGTGTGTGAAGGAGTGTTATCACAGGTCTTTTCTTCCCACAGCTGTCAGGCTGTACAACCAGCACCTCTCGCAATAGAATATACATTATGTCATCTGTGCAATACTCATTTTCATGTCTGTGTATTTATTCCAGATTCCGTCCACATTGCAATATTTCATATTTCATTTGCTGTGCAATGTTTTACTCACTGTGCAATATCTCATTTTATTTTTATCTTAAGTATTTTTAATGTAGTATTTAATGTTTCATATTTCACTCAGTCAATGTGCAATATTTTATATTTAGTATGTAATACTTCATGTTTCACTTCATTCCAGTCAATGTGCAATATTTTGTACTTAGTATGTAATATTTCATATCTCACATTTAATCCAATAATGCAAGTCTCGTGTGAATTTCTCATGTAAATATGTGAATATCTTCTTTTTAGCATGTTTAAATTACTCTTTAAAAAAAAAAAAAAAAAAAAAACCCAAACAACTCTTTAACTGCTTCTATCCCTTTTGCTGCTGTACATGGTGAATTTCCCCACTGTGGGATGAATACAGGTTTATCTTATCTTATTTTTCTTTACAGCTACCAGACAATAATTTTTTCCTGCTTGTAGGTCAATTAAAAGATATCTAACAATCTGGTAACACATTCTCAACATTCCTATAACAAATTATATTAGTGCTGAGCTAGAGAATGTGACCTTCGTTTAGACTGAATGAAAATCTACGACACAGTGTCAGTGAAATGCAAGATAAAAAGAAGTAAACACTCTTACATTTATTTTTAATTTTGTTTATTCCTAAATGACTGCAGGTGTGACTGTATGAGGGGTTTTGAATACGCAACACAATTTGCAGCATGGATTTGCTGTTTTGCAAACTGGAGCATGGTCTTGTTGTTTCTGTCACCTTTCCTCAAAACTGGGCCCTTTGTTTGCAACAATGCATCCAAACAACAGAGACTGAATGTAGTATGTCAAAATATGGAAGAGGAGGGAGCAGGAAATGCAGCTGTGAGACACAGGGGTGCACCAGAGGAGGCATTTAAAGAAAAGATCAAATGAAATCAGGGCAGCAATTGTGGATGCAAAACTGTCATGTAATCAACCGCTGGCAAGATATGGAGTAGTAACATTTTTAAAATGTCCTTCCATGCACTTTCTCAACCACCTTTGATGCTCAAGGTCAAGCTGATCTGCCTGTGAACCATGTGCCATTCTTTAATATGTCTTTTTTTTATTATTTAAAAAAGGCTTGTTTTTCTTTTCTGGTCTTCGCTGAGGATTTTTTCATTGCATTATTTGCTTTTCACACACTATTGTGTGGTTTTGTTAATGGTATGAAGAGTTTCAGACCACAACAACATTTCAAGCAGGCATTTACTATTTTACAAACTGAAACATAGTCGTCTTGTCTGTGTCACCTATTCTAAAAAGCATGCAGCTTTGTTTCTGACAATGCATCTGAACAATGGCGAGAAACTGTGTTTTCTGAATGCTGAATGACTGACTACCTTCAGCCCGCCAGTGGCAACACAATGTTTTGATTATTATCTTTTGTGTTTTCTTTTTTATTATCTTTGTATTTGTTTGAATAACATAGGCTTAAGTTCCATCTGCCATTTCTATGGAGCCAACGTTTCATTCAGCTGTGTTGTTGCTGGAGAGGCTTTCCTCTTGTTAAAGCTCTTATCTGATGGCTTTTTCATATTATAGGAACTGTTTAGCTTAACTTAGAAACAAAGTGTCTTCATTCTGTGGAAAAATGCATTGTAAAGTTCACAGGCTTCAAATGGCTTTAATAGTCCAAAATAAGTCAAATCCAATGTGTATCTTCAAAAGTTACAGTGTTTTCAGTATGACATTCTTCCTTTCCTCCACCCAGGACTGAGAGCTGTGGTACTCCCATCCCCTACTATGTAATCACACTAGGCTGGGATTACATTAGGACCAGTATGGAGCTTTGTTCCCAAAACAAAGAAAAAAAACATTATCGTAATATTATTGTTACAAAAATTGTTTCTTCTGTCAAATCTCTGTTGCTTTTAATTCTTTCATTTATTTAGTGTGTTAGGTCAAACAGTCCTTAATGTACTGACAGTGATGGGAATGAAAGCCTTTCATACCCCATTTTTTAAAATTATTTTTTATTTTTAAATGCTATATAAATAAAGTGTATTATTATTCTATCTGTGCCAGGTGGATATTTGGAATATTTGGAGGAAAAAGGCTTGCATAGCCAGTGTGTCATATATCTCTTGTCTATTATCAGAGGACAACAATGAAAAGGCTGCAGCTCATCACATTCTGGAATTTTCAGTATATTATTTTATTTGTATATCCTCAGTATTTTAATAGTCCTTTATATTCTGGTTGTGTTTGTTTCATATTAAAATGTCTGAAATAGCTCAGCTGCTTTTATTAGAAGGGCACTTTAACACTGGCAACAACAAACAAAGGCAATAATAAAGTTGTACATGCCGCACAATAGCATATTAATATTCACAAAACAGCCAGTATTCATAAGAAGGCGTCCATCCCACTGGCTTGCACATGCTGGTGGATATGACAGCAGCATTTCAAATTATGCTTCATGTACTTGTTATAATCAAGATATGACCTTTTGTCAAAGATAAGACGAGAAGATTTAGATCAAATATCAGATCTTATCATACTCAAGAAACACACATTTTGACATCTCATACATCCACGTGGTGGACAAAAAAATACAGGCTCTGTCTCATGGCACCGTACACCATGGTGCGACTTTGAGGCAGGGAAGTGGCATTTTCATAACCAGGTTTATTATTCACTTGTGCCTGTTTGTTGTTTTGGTGACAGACAGTGAAGTTAACCGTGCCAGTGTGGGGGCAGAGGTGCAGTTCCAGCAACAGTCAAGCTGTGAAGTGCAATTTTCATGTCAATTATTACCAGGATTTGCATTTGCTCACACTAGGGCAGAGCGCAGGGTGCAAAGCACAGTCATACGTGCACGAGTAGTTCCTATTCAAAGCTGAACTTTTTGTAGATAAGGTGGCCCACCGATCGCTCAAGCAAGAAAATAAAATCAGCAGCATCCTTCGTTTTTACTACACACACATGGCTATGGTGTGAATGATTGTAATCCAACACAGAGCTGTCAGTTTTTGCACCATGATGCGGTGGGAACTGTGACGGTGGCCACATCCATTAAACATGTCTGTTTCCTACACTGGGAATGGGATCTTGTAAGACTGGAGTAACACACTAACCAGTGTTTTTTCATTTCAATACAACAGCTTTGTCATAAATTCTTACTATTAAGTTTATTATGTTCAGTTTTTTAGTGACTTTGCCAGAAATGTGGAAATTCAATTACATGTTTATTATTGAGGTAATAGTTAAATGAAGTAAATAAAGTGGTGATGTGCTGGACAATATTATATTGAGAGGTGCTCCTAAACTTTTGTCCTCCCTATTTCTATACATGAGGTGGACAGAAGTGGGCATTATCAGGCATCATAAAAAAAAAGACTTTTTACCTAAAACTGTTGTTTTTTCATCCCCTTTTTAAAACAATCATCTCCTTGGTTTTGTTGATGTTGAGCTGTAAGTTCTTCTCCACCACTACTCAAGATTTCCTCCCAACATGAATTCTCATTGCTGTTTGAAATTGTTAGTCATGGTAGTATCATCCACAATCAGAATTCTCTCTGTGCCTGGGTTTGCAGTTATGGATGTACAGTGTGAACAGAAGGGGCCTGAGTACACACCCTGGGGTGCTCCGATGTCCACTAGGGTGGAGGAGGTGTGTTCTGATGCAGGTGTTGTTGTTCTCGAGGTGTGTCAAGACTGTGTGGAGGGCAGAGGAGATGGCACTCTGTGTTTATCAGTTGGTTCTGAATGCAAACTGGTGGGGATGCAGGCTGGCTTAGATGTTGTCTTAAATGTGCTGGAGAACCAGATTCTCAAAGCACTTCATCATAATGAGGGTGAGTGCTACAGTGCAGTAGTCATTTGGTCTAGACACTAGCTGGTTGGCACATGTTTTTAGTACATGGCCAGGGATGTTATCAGGCCCAGCAGCTTTACTCATATTCACTTTCCTCACATAAGCTGTGGCAGGTCCTCTGGAGGTAGAGTAGACTTTACAGTCGACTCTTTGTTAAGGAAATCAAAATGAGCATAAAGTGTGTTTAGCTCATCTGGCAACATGGCCTGATGAGCTGCACTCCTGCTTTGGAAGCCGGTGATGGTCTGGATCGCTTGCCACAAATGCACTCACACATCTGCATCTTCTAGTGGAGTCTGTGATAGTGAGTGTTCAGTCATAGCATTCAGTTGGTGTGACCAGGACTTTGCTAACAAGAGCACCATTACATTTTCTTTTGAATCACTATCCATATGTTGGACATGGTGTTGGATTGGTTTAGAAATTTCAGACTTGGTTTTACAATTTTATTGCTCTCAAGCACGATTTCAGAGAAAAAAAACAGTTCAATCATTGATGATAACTGAAGATTCAGTGTGATTTATATGTTTTTAAGTTTCTTCATTATTAAAATAATCCAGTGATGGTTGTCTGTCCGTCCATGAATACATTGCAAACAGGAACTGCTAGTACTTAATTCGGGATGGTTTCCATGTTGCCAGTTTGCCAGAATGTAAACACATATAGAAAACAATATGGGGCTCAAGTTGTAGCTAATTACTGACTCCATGACTGACTCCATGGCAAAAGGATGCTTCCTGTTAACATCTCTCAAAACCCCCAAATTATGGAAACTGTAGTTCCACAGTTTAGAGCATGTTTATATCCTACGAATAGAAATAAGACAAAACATTTGCTTGTCTAAAAGAGGGGGACAAAGAGTTAGTTTACACTGCACATCACCACAAGAACAATAATTCCTGAATAAGACAAGACACAACAAACAGTTGTGTGATGTGAGACCAAATACAGGTGATGGGAGCTCAGTCCCACTTGTTCTTGTTCAAACTTGTTCCCACTGTAGAAACCACAACCAATGGTGCTTCCAGATCCACACAAATGTGTAATTTTAGCCATACAAACCACACCGTTTTTGTCGTAGTAGAAGAACAGTGCAAGCTTTACAGTCTCGTAGCTTTATTCTCCCTCCTGCTTTCAGGTCGCGTACCTTTGTCTGTGCCGATGAAGCCGGCCAAGCCTTGCTGTGCAGTGCCAGCCTGCTCTGTTTATTCTGCCAGGCCGAGCTAGACTGCAGCACCTTCAGCCACTGTCAGCTGTAGGTTCTGGTGCAGACTTGTATTACCATGTACTATACACCCTCAATCCCTGTTTGCACTCTTACAGAACCAGAGTTTCCATAGTAGTCCACCAGGTTGTTTAGTGGATGAAACTTTAATGATTCCCATGAGATATTGAGGCGTTGAAAGGAGAATATAAATAGGCACAGAGTAACCGGTAATACCAGTTTGATATGAGCAGGTTTAGTAAAAAATGTATCAGTGAAAAAAATAGCATGTACGGTACACATGGAACGTTAAGGCCATTGATCTGTGGTTAACAGTCTGATTTCAGTTCAGGTGTTATGTTATCTGATTAGTGATTCTCAATTAAACTGGATGCATCTTCATTTTTGGGTTCATAATTTTTCTTACTGTATCATCACATTCACAAGAGCATAACCATCAAAGCTACATGTATCAATCATGGACAACAATGGACAACTGTCACAAATAATTTTCATCCAAATCTGCCGTTCTCCTCAGCTCTGTGAAGATCTACAGCATCTCTAAGCTCATTGTGTTGGACTTTTGGCTACCACCTCATCAGCTGTGTTTCCAACAGCTGCAGGCAGTCGTTTTTAGTGGAAAATGTCTGATGAAGTCCATGCTACATACAACTCCAATATCGCTCTCCATCCTTACTTGTGAACGACTGAGTCTTTCCAGGATGAACCTTTCATACCCAATCATGATACTATCACCTGCTACCAATGAACCTGTTTACCTGTGGAATGATCCAAACAGGTGTTTTTGGATCAGTCCACAACCTTCAGTCTTTTGTTGCTCCTTGTTTGAAACATTTTGCTGCTTTCAAATTCAGAGTAAGTATATATTTACAAAAATCAATGAAGGTCTTGAGGTCCAACATTAAATAAATTGTCTTTGCGTTGTTTTCCATCGAGGATATGTCAAAAAGGATTAGCAATTCATTGCTTTCTGTTTTATATAAACTTTTTTGGAATCAGGTTTGTATGTGTCCTGACCCAAACCTCAGACTCATTTATCTTGCATTTATATAAGATATATAAAAGTTTGTGCAGACAAAAACACAGTTAACAAGAGAGTTAATATTGTACTTCACGTTACCAGTAAGTCAACTTCAAATGATTGCTAATGTTTCTCTGTGTCAGCTGGATTTGTACATTGTTTGCTGACACATTAACCACAAGTCTATCAGGTGTAATATAGTCTGCCACTGTGATGTGTACGGTTTGTTGTACTGCCCCTAGTGGCCAAAATACAGCAGAACACTACATTTATGCAAGTTTTCTCTTAATGTTGACAAATCTTTAGAAAGAGGTTAAACGGGGCGCCCTGTAAACCTACGGTGTCAGCCATGAGCCACCACATCACCACTTTGTGTTCAGCTGGGCACCTTTATAGCATATCATTCATCCTCTCTCACTTATTTTCTAAAAAAAAAAATCTCCTCAAAATAATTGATCAAAATTAGGTCTCAAATACACAATTTAATTAAATAAAAAACAACAGCAAACTAATTAACTAACAAACAGTTGGACAATTTTGTTTTTAGCTAATGTTTCCTTATGTTTCCTTCGAGTAAATAGTGTATCTGTTGGGGACCATTTTCAGTGGTTCATAAACACAGTTCTTGGAATTAGCACAAAAAAAAGTACAGTGTGTTTTCATGGTAATGAAGGAACATGTCACCCAGTGCAACAGTGTGGCTCACTGATGTGTTTTTAATAGTTTTTGGATAACAAAGCACAGAAGAATAATCTAGTTGGTTACATAATACACGTTGCTAATTTGTTGTTGGTTGCTCGGTTTGATCTTTTCATGGCATTCGTTGACGATAAAAAATTCGACAGTATATCACCAAGCTAAACCACCAGGGGTTTCTTTCCATCATCACTTATTAATATAACAAAGGTTTTTCATCCAACAGGTTCATGTTACGTGCATGAATTTGTGAACAACATGTTCCATTTCCTTTGACATGGGCTAACTTACAGGTGTTTGATATGTAATGAATTACACATGATGCACTTGTTACTGTTTTATTTTTTCACAGTGTGGTTGGTTTAATTTTAAACAGCACCAATGGATTCAATCTGTCATATCTTTTTTCCATGTTTGTTTTCAGTGTTGATGCTTATTTGACTTTGCATATAGTTTCATTTATAAAACACTATCAAAAACCACAACTAGTAGAGTGCACTCAATGGAGTGCAGATCTCCATCAGGCGCTGTTTGTGGATTGTAGTTAGGTTTATCCTCTGGCACCAAGAATAATCCACAGATCGGAGGCATACATTTAGATTCAGCGGATGGTTGCAGGTGGGTGAAATAATGCCATTAAAGAGTAAAATATGTTATACTACTGAGCATATATACACAGGAAGCACAGCAACATAAATTCATTTATTTAAATCTCCCAACATATTGACAAGATTGGTCAAGATATAATGTTAATTCATTTTCTGCCTTCGTCTACATTTCCAAAGGTCACACACACAGTCCAGGGTCATACAATGAGCTTGTTGGAGTGAATAAGCAGAACTGTCTAAAAAATGTATTTCAGATGCTGAAAGTTGAATTCTGCTTCCTCTGTCCCGTCAAGTTTATAGTCTTAAAAAAGCTGCTTAAATTAATTAAATTACTGACATTACTGTGTCTAATTGTTAAAGTAAATTGTTAAAGACAACACTCAACATACCTCAATGCAACACACAATAAAGAAATCACCTGGAAAGCTCGCACTGCTCAACATAATCTAAAAGGCAGTATAGTCTACAGGGACTGATGGAGGTGGAGTGAAATGTCCATGCAGGTGTGGGTCTCGAAGCCCTTACCAGTTTAGAGGAGTGAGCAGTCAGTAGACAGAGACAATCAATAAATGGTCCAGAACTTTTGAATCGTCCTTTGAAATGTTATATTTTACATGTGAAAAAAGGAAAATGAGATGTGCATTTTTTAAAGGGAGAAAAAACAGCAACACGTGGATGCTTCCATACAGGACACGAGGGCTCACTGAAGAGTTTGATGAGTATGAAAATGACGTGAATCATATGCTATGGAAAGATCTCGACCCAGCTGAACACCTATGGGAGATTTTAGAGTGAGGTGTTAGACAATGCTCTCCACCACCATCATCAAAACACCAAATGAGCGAATATCTTTAAAAAGACTGCTATTCATCCCTCCGGGTAGATCTGTGACAAGCAGCTGAAATTCCATCTGTATCTGAGTTGATGTAGAGATATAAATAGATATTTGCAGTATGAACAAATGAGAGAAAAACATGGAAGAAGTAGATGATGAGTGAATTTATGTATTGTAGGTTACACAAAATGAGACTGTAAAAGGCATCACAATACATAGAGTGAATCTTACATATCAGTAAAGTTAATGGTATTGTGCAACATTGAACCCACAATATTTTTAATTTCTTAATCTAATGGTTTAATGGTAAGGCACATTTATTTATGCTTATTATAATGTTTCCAATGTCTTACAATTCACCAGAACTGTTACTGGGGTATATGACAAATAACAGGAAATATGTTATGAGAGCAAAAAAGGTGTGTTTTTTAATGTGCACCAAAACAAGCCCCTGTGGCCACAGTGGCAGTTGCTGGAGGCTTGTAGTGTATGAGCAGCTCAACGTAATCTACATGCAACATGTCATAACAACCCCAACCTCAACTGAAGTCAATTACCCACACTGTCTTCCTGTGTCCCAGTTTGCCCCTCTTTTCTGGGGTTGTCAGATCCTGAAGCTAGAGATTGGAATCAGGTCACTCGACTGCTATCTCCACTCAGCCATTAGATAGATATCTGCTCTATCTGAGGGCTGCTGACTGCACAGCCTACCTGCCGCTTCACTCTGCTCCTCACACACACACACATACACACACTAAAGAACTCAAACCAGGCATGTCCGGGATGATATCCAGCAAATATTTAAATATTAACCAGAAGCCGAGATGATGGACTGGGCCAACAGTGAAAACAATGAAGTTGAGACACCTGCGGCCGTCTGTCATTTCAGTCTGTGTGACTTTATGATTTCAAGGTTTGAGAGCTAGTTCATAACTGATGTGAAAGTTGCTTAATTATAGACTATCAATGAGCTGTAATGTCATAATTTGGACAACGGATTTCTGGTTTGAGTTGATGAGCAAGTTTGCAACATCCTACATGAAATCATCAAATGTATCCAAAGTGTTGCCTTCAGAATCAACCTCGTTTTCTCTCCATCCAGCAGCAGCTCGTTTCACTGATTAACACTGATTGAACCAGAGTATTATTGCGTTATCCCCACAAAATGACCCTCATAAAGAGTTTGTTGTGTCACAGAACTGGTTCAGAGCACGGAAATAGCCTATGAGGAACCCTGGACGAAAGAGAGAAGTAGGCCCACAGCCACTGCAATGGGGAGGTTTTGGGTCAGTGTTTAGAGCACCAGAAGTGGACACTCAAACTTGGTCATAAATAACTAGTACATAACTTTATTCACATCAGTATGTGAAGTCTTTTGCTACAAAAACAGATTTAGTAAAATACACCAGCTTTGACCACATACTGAGGGTTTGTGACACACAAAAAAAGTACCTAGTGGTACATTCGGGTTTGACCTTATCTTTCTTAATGGTATTTCCATTGCCACCGCTACACTGTGGCGATGATACAGAATAATCAGTGGTATTTGTTGTAACATCTGAAATAATCATGTTTATTTATTATTACATATATTTATGTGGTATTGAATTTATTAAGATTGTTCAATTCAATTTTATTTATATAGCACCAAATCACAACAACAGTCATGTCAAGGCACTTCACATACAGAGCAGGTCTAGACCATACTCTTTATTAGATTATTGTTGTAGCTACTTTGTCAAAAGTAAGCAGTGATATAGTTGTCAGATAATCTAAATCAATTTCTGTTCATTTTCAAGGGCTAAGTTTATATATGTATATATGCAATTACAGCATATACTTTGAGTTGTTTTTGTCATTTTTTGACATGCTATCAATGTAAAATGTAAAAAAAAAAAAAGTTCCAAATTAGTTTCAAATAATATATAAAAACTGAAGTATGAAGTAGTATATTCTTTCAAGATATGTATTAGTGTCACTTTGTTTCATGCTACGTTGTTTTTTGTTTGATTTCAGAACAGATTTATATCACCATACTTAAACAGACTTTAGTGGTTAGAGGTTCTAGAATTTATAAGTTCAGTAACTTTTTCTTGTCAGATTTCTCACTTGATACCAGACTGAACCTTAACTCTGTTATCACATGCAATGGAAACAGTGAACACCATCACATGTACTGAAAATAAATAAAGTGATGTTAAGTCGAATTGAAGTCCTAAAATGTCACAAGGAGCAATTCTGATGCTCACGACTGCCCAGATTACAAGAGACTAGTTCAGATTTTAAGTCCTACATTAAAATCCATACACTGGAATTGCAATGGAGCTAGATGGCTAAAGGTGGCATTGATTGAATTGATTGTTGTTCATTGATCAAACAGTGACTTTGAAACCTAACATCTTAATTTTTATAATGAGATTCAAGGTTTTACCTCCAACTATTAGTATAGTTTTATAGCAGCCCTCTTCACCTGCAACAGTATGACCCATCATATCCAGCCTAAATATGGAGGGTACCGTGCACACCAGAGGGAGGAAGGGCCCCTGACAGGTTGAGATACACACCAACAGTGGAAAAACCTCAAACGATTTTTCTGCTTAGATGACACAATATCACAGTGATAGCACAGATCTGCTTATGTGTGCATTTAGACAGAACACGGTGTCTTCACCAACACGTGAAAAGGCAAAGTGACAAACAACACACTCGTACCAACACATAGCAAACCGCACCAGGGCGGCTGAATGAGGTTTGTCGAAACAACCGTTTTTGTGAGCGTGTCAAAATGTTTCAGATGCTCCCGTCCGATAAGCACAGTTCGCATTATTTCTGAGAAGCGAGCACCGCAACACCCTCTTTTCCGACCCCTCATCCGCTGAATGCAGCAAAACAACACAGCGGAAGCATGTCAAGCCGAAGGGGAGAAATGCTTTTTCGCAAATATTACCCTATAGAGATACTGAGACCACAATGACCTGATTGAGCCGATAGCAATGTGCACAGTATTATACAGAAAGTCTCTGGAGGACGGAGGGCGCTCCGATCAGTGTTTGCAAACACGATTCAACTGTGACCCTGAACATCACAGTCCAGGTGGACGGGGTCAGATGCTCCTTCCAACCGACACCTATCACCTTCCACCTCCCGTTTTTTCTCCCATCTCCCTCCATCTTACTGCAGCTCTGGCCCATGTAGCCGGCTACACTTTGCCCTCTGCTGATGGAAAGCAAATAACAAGCCACATAAAAGGCCCGGTCTCTGTCCACGGACTCACACATACATGCACAAATACACACAAGATAACAGGGCCTCTGCGGGGGCGAGGGTGCGAGGGGGGTGGATTCAGGGAGTTGAGGGTCGAGGAGGGGTGGGGGAGTGTGGCACTGCCCCACACAAAGGCAGCCCTGAAATAGCCCCCTCGCACAATGAGACCTGCCACTCTGTCTATGAGATAATGTCTAATTGAAAACACTGCAGCCATTGTGCTCCTGTCACCGGCTCTATTGTCCAGATAGCCCTCTCCCCCCCACCTCTCTTTTTCCATTGACGCGGCGCGATTGTTCATCGCCATTGTGGCAACCCTACTCTCTCTCTCTCTTTCTCTGTCTCTCTATCTCCCCCTCTCTCTGTATTGTTATAATTTCATTACTTATTTGTTTTTTGTTCCGCTTCTCCTTTCACTCCCCTGCAGACCTTTTGTTCACCATATTTAGGCACTTCATTGGGATCTGCTGCCAATGTGTGTGTGCGTCCTCGTGTGTTTGTGTGTGTGAGCAGGTGTCAGTTTCACGAGGAGATAAAAACAGGAAGCAAGATAAAATAGTTCTCTGAGATGAAATAAAACCCTTGCAGGCATCACAGAGGGGGAGATTGGTTTTATCCACGCGCAGCTCTTGATTCTTGCCATATGAAACACGGCCTCTCGTGTTTGTCGTCCTCTGAGACAAGCGGTTATGAGGACAACGGGCATTGTCCTGAGTGAATTACAGTGAGCAGAAACAGCCTTTTGTTGATATTGTTGAAGCCTGCCCGTGTCCGGAGACTATGGACAACCTATCACCTAATGACACAGATATCTGGCAGAGACGAGGCAAACGTGGATCTTGAGTCATGGGGGCGATGCACTGGAGACCTGTGGGACTGTGGGATCTTACAGCTACTTTTAATATGGTTCTTCTCAACAAGTAAATGTGTTCTCTCACACAAAAATGGCAAAAAGACAGAAAAGGGTGTCTGCATTAAGTGTTAAAATATGCTGTAATGATAAAAAACCAAAGTAAACCACGTTCACCAGATTCTAATTATCTAACAGACGTGGATGATCAGTTTGGTTTTCTGAAAGCCAATATCAGTATTTACATTTTCCAAGCTCTAATACTGTGTCCCTCTCTTTCATCTTTCTTCTATCATCTTGAACTCGGGAGTGGTTACATAAATCTATCTAATTAAATATGATTTGGGGGTAATAAAATAAAGCATAATTCCAAATAATATAGTTGATGTATAATTTATTTATTTAACTGTGTCTTTTAATGTATTTCTGAGCAAAAACTATTTTGTGTTCGTCATTGGTTTGGAATATTTTAGCCAAGGTTTAAAGAAATAATTTGACATTTTGGATTCGCTTATTCACTTTCCTGCAGTGAGTTAGATGGAAAGACTGACAACCTCATGTCTGTACATTAAATATGAAGCTTGAGCTTGGAGACAGTTAACTCAGCTTATCATTAAAAATGGAAACGGGGGGAAACACCTCGCCTTTAAAATCCACTGATTAACACATTATATCTTGTTTGTTCAATCTATACATAAACCAAAGTGTGAGAAACAGTGAGAGAGTGGGAGAGAGGGCCTGGTATCAATCATCTCTTCTAACTCGCAGAAAGCTGTCTCTGAGGCTCAGTCGGTCAGTTTGATCTAGACTGAAATATGTCAACAAATGTCGGATGGATTCAGATGAATTATAGTGCAAACATTCATGGAGCTTTCACCACTTACCTAAGTATCCTACAGCCTACAGAGCTACCAGCATGGCTGCAAACTGGGCCACTCCCCTGCTTCTTTGGACTGGCCCTTTCCTCCTATTAGGTGTTACTCTTAATTCGGCCGATGTGTTTGGAGGCACACACATCTCCTGTGGCAACTTGTGAGCTCAGAGTGAGACATGTGAAGCTGACAGACAGCAGCAGAGAGACAGGTTGTTCCTGTGCCTCTCTTGCAGGTGGAATGCAGGTACGGCAACTTATTTAGCCGTCTGTTGTTCTCAAACAAGTGAGGCCACAAATGCCACGATGATTGAAAGAATTGCTCGGAACAAGGATAATTATCCCCTATGTTGAACTTCTTGACTGTCAGAAAATCAACCACTTCAAAGTCACAGTGGATATGCAAGCATTACACCCTGTGGAGTGACTAAAGGATGCTGGATCTTTAATTTTGACAGACAATATCAATAAACCTCTAACACTGAAATGAAGATTAATTGCAGACATGGCGGCACTTAACATGGCTCCTGATTAACCTTTTGGCTCACACTGTGTTTTTGAATGACTCACCAGTGGTTATTAAATGAAGGGATCCTTTCCTGCTTTTTCAGTGGTTTTGTCCACAATAAGCTTTTTAAACAGAAATTCTGCTAGTTTGCCATTTAATGAAACATATTTGTTGAAATTGAATTACACTGGCTTCTAGGTTGATTATACACACTTTACTTTAATACTTAGTTTGGTAATTCTCTAGATTACAGCAGACCCATTGCTGTGTTATTATTTAGCATCTGCAGGATATGAATAAAATAGTTATAGCTATATGTTAGGATGAGGAAAGAAGAAAAGAAGAGGGGATAAGGGGTCACAACCTCGTCTTTATGAGGGACTCTATTTGATGGTACAGTAGTATTATTAGTATTATTATTACTTGGAAATGAGGAAAAATAATGGGGTGAAAGTATTGGTATTAAAATTAAATTATTAAATAATTAAATATGGAATATTTAGTATCATTAATGTAATTTTCATTCAGGCTTGGCCTTGGAAGAAGGGTGCACCTTTATGACATACATAACATAAACTTTCAGTCATCAGTCGTCCTCTTTTCACTGTAAATATAGTGTAGTTACAGAGCATCACAGAACCATATATAGCGTGTTCTCGTGGCATGGAAGCACATATACGCAAAGTCTGCTGGTGCTCTGTTTATACTTTGTAAATTGTCAACATGTACCAGGTAATTACAATTACGATGTCATTTAATTCTAGGTTTCCCCTCAACTCAATCTCGTGACGCACTTGTTTCATGTATGTCTTCACTTGTACTTACCCTGTATGTACAGTATTTCATTGGTACTCATCACTGGTACAAAATAACACTGTAACTTGTGACCTGTGTCTGGAGCATTACTCTTAGTTTTAGGTTGGAGATGAAGACGTGTTAATGTTTAAAGTAAGTAAGTTAATAATGTATCGTTAGTTAGTTACTTTGGTAGCACTGAGGCTCAGAGTAATCTGAAGTTTAACATGAGTGATAGATCTTCTTTAAGACGGAGCAGTCACGGTATATATGACTGTTGGGTTTGGTGATCTCTGGACCTCACCTTTAGACAGACCTGACATAAAAGACATAAAAAAGAAAATGTTTTACATTTATATAGGTGAATGGACAAAAAGATGGTTTAGGAGAGTTTTTTTTAAATATAAGACAAGATTCTGTGCATGACCTCAGGCCTTGAGTGATTTTGACCTTGTCTAAACTGTAAAACTGTAATCTGTATATTTAACAGATTGGCTGCACTAAACTGTGAATAAGTGATAAGTGGATTTTGTCTCTGCTTCACATGAATAACTCTCTGTTGTTGGTTTGATGTTGCTGAAAACAAAAACTATTTCTAAATCATAACTTCAAGAATATAGCGAGTCTGGGAAATCCACTTCATGCTGAGCTTATGGTGGGACAGCGTGCATCATCCTGCCTTCATTTGTTTGAACTGGGAAACTTAGCTTTCAAAATAGCGAATCTCCATAATTCCCAGCTGCTTGCCTCTGGCACAAATAGACGAGCTGTGTAACAGCAGACTGATGCAGCTGGTGGATGCAGCAGCACATGTCGACTCTGACATTCACACCTCTGCAGGCTGGAAGCAGAAACATCTGGCAGATACAGTATTTCAGCCTCACACATCACGAGATGTTGAATACATACCAGGAGCTGTAATAGCTCTGCTATGAAGGTGAGAACTCAAAAGCAGGATGCAGACAGGTTAGGTAAAATGAAATGCAACAGGCAATCAGCAAGGCAACACTTTCAAAGGGAGAAGGAGAAAGACACAAAACCAATACAGGTGAGGATAGAAACAGGCAGACAAAAGGGCTACACTGCTAAGGTGAGAGCACAATGGATGATCGCATGTGAGCAGGTGTATGTATATATACTGAGGTTTTGATTGGATGAAGAGGGACAGGTGTGTGGGGAGCAGGGAATCACGGGAGTAGGGGCAAGGCCCACTGCTGGTTCGGTGAGGAATGGCAGGCTCTGAGGAGTTGGCACTGGGAAAACATGATGAATGGGATGAAAACATGTAGAGCATGAGTCAAGAGGAGGCTGAACACGTGACAGGAAATGTATTATCAACCAATAATGACTAATACAAAGAGCCAGTGAACAAAAAACTCTATATCTGACAAATAATAATTGCCAGCAGTCAAATATGTGATGATAAATAGCATGATTTGGCTCTTTGTTGCTCTTCCTTCTCACACTTTGCTTTGACGGAAAGAGCTTGCTGGAGATTTTTTTTTTAAGTCTTCAGAGGCAGTCCAGGTAGTCCTGTGTTCTTGCTTTGCTCATTATAGTCATATATCTTATGTAAATAAACAGTAACAATTAAGTAATAGACAAGTGATATGAATGCACCAGATGTGCTAAGATAACATGAGTTGTCAGTAGAATGATTGGATTTTTTTTTTCATAATTTTTTAAACAGAAAGTAAAAATTGCCCCGACCATTTCACTGCCTTCACTGTTTTATATACTTTGTACAACTTAACTGTAAAGGTACAGTACATTTTCATTTTCTTACTGCTGACATCATGAATGCAAAAGTGTGAACTTGGAGAACTGCAGCCAATAACAATCTACCATAAAACACAACTGACCTGTTATTTCTTTGATAACATACATTAATTAAATAAGATTAGAAAACAGAATCAAACAGGAATGTTTGCATTGATAAATAGAGAAAAGTTAGAAATAAATAAGAGCAGTCTCTCCTGAAGCTGCAGAGTGACGAGCTATAGTGATGGCATCATCTTGAGACCAATCATGAACACGGCTCACAGTGAATAATATAACAACTGGTAGCACACTATGACTCCTGCCATGGTGATTTGACCATGACGTGGGGACGTATCCTGCCTCACAGCTGGGTTCCCTTTATTCAAATAATGCTTCTTTAGAAATATCTCAAACTGAACTCTTTCCCCAGAATTCCTCTTTATGGTGGATTTTCCCTCCCCCAACGAATGACGAGGCCGTCTCTCATAATCCAAACTGCTTTGAGGATAGACTTGCAGAGACAAGACTAAATGCAACAGAATAAAAGTCTGTGGTTTAAAGTGTGACATAGATCTTTTCATTCCATTTCCTGGAGGATTTGGACCGAGTTGACACAGTCTTTTTCTTTCTCTTCTCCAGTTTGATTGCTGGGATATGAAACACTGGTGCACAGAGTGACAGAAAACCACAAAGGACTCCAATGTAACTACATTAATTAAACCTTTTTCATGAGTAAAAATGAAGGACGACATTGTATTTATTATACAAACTGTCTGTTGTTAATGTCAATTGTACATCAGGGCTCAGATTCTTAAAGGGATGTCTTCAAAGTTTTCTTTTGTATGTAAAGTGTATTGAGACACCTGAGACTGTAACTGATCCTACTTGCTTATATATTTACTATTTTTTTCTCTGTTGTTACAATGGATGTACTTGCAAACACATTCAGTAGACTCAGAGTAACTTTAGAGTTCATTTAAAGGCATGCTTGTGTTTTCTTGAGTCCAGTATTCACTCTCCTTTTAGCTTAGTTTTGGGCTCCACCAATCCCTCAGAAACATTTCATAGCTGCTAAATGCTGCACAATTTTCTCTGTTAATAAGTTTGTCAGTGTGCCAAAATGGATTTCATCAGAGCTGCATCTGGAAGTCTGCATCTGGAGCAAACCAGAACAGTAAAGCTGCAGGGCTCCAAAACAAATCCATAGAGCTAAAGCAAATTAGTCAATACTTCTACGTCTCCATGAGTGACCACATTCACATCACTCATAGTCATTAGAGCTATTGTTCATATAACAAACAATGAGTGGTGCAGCTTTAATGAATGACTAAATTAGTCGATCGATTGTCAAATTACCATCAATCACTTTTTCTGTTTGTGGACTTCACTGACAGCAATTACTATCTCCAATTATTATCTCATTATACAGAGCAACAGTAAGGAACAATATCAAACAGCACACAGCACAAACCAGCATAATGTATACTATTAGAAAGTTAAATGAACAAAAAGTGACCATAAGGATCTTACTTCCATACACTGAGCAATAATTAAACACTCAAGGAAGTGTTAAAGTAATGTTTGATTCATATCTGAGAGCAGTGAAATGGTCAGATATTGCTGAAGCTTTCCTACTCCTCCCCCACCCCTCACCCCCCACCCCCGCCTCGGTGCCTCTGCTCACTGACCCCTGCCACTTCTGGATCGGCTTTGGCCAACGTGTTCATCAGATCCCCAGTGTTACAGCCAAACAACCTCACAATGAAAAATGCCTCCACATTTCCTCGGTTTCACAAACACTGTTTGAAACAAAAAGCCCTTATCGGACCTGCGTATTATTCATCGTGTTAATTGGAAGGAAAATAAATGTATTGTGCATCTCGACGGCGCTGTTAAAACAAGATAAGGACCACATGAACAGGTCCGAGGCAGTGGCTATTGAATGAATTGTTTAATAGAGAAAGTGTGAACAAGTTGGAAACTGTTTTTTTCCTCTTTCTGCTGTACTGGCTTTGCTTATGTGACCAGGCTGGTAATCCCCTGGTACATGTCATTTATTGAATGTCACTTATTTTGGCATTATATTAACAAAGGTCAGAGGCCAAACATGTACATGCATGTTGAAACTATAAACACACACATTCATCACTCAAAGCAAACAGGTTTGATAACCCAACCACTGGAGACATTGATGTGAAGTTGTGTGGATTACAGCTAACAGCAGCCACAGTAAGCAGCATTGGCATTTCCAAAGCTACACTGAACGTTAAATTACTGCAGATATGGAGAGGAGCATACTGCTTAGATGAATTTGAATGAGTAGGAGGTTATATTTCTTTTTCATTCACATGGAGAATTTTGTTACTTTCTCAGCAGCTGTCGAGCTTTTCTCAACCTTTCAGCCACAGAGGACCTCACCTCTTTATTCACTCCAGACAAGTACAGCAACCTTGTATCGAGAAAGTGACACCTTTGCATGATTTAACTAAAAAAGCTGCTTTACTTTTTGGCTTGATGACCGTGCACTAATGAAGGTTTTTTTTTTTTCCAGAAAGGTCTCATGACCTAAAGGCTGAAGTCATAGAAAAACAAAACCTGAAAATACACAAACTTGTGGTTTGACGGTTATTAGATAATAACATATGGAAGTTTTTTGAGAGTAAGTGAAAATATAGTTCATGTAAATATGCTGTGAGGTAAGATGCCACAAACCATAACCTGGTTTTTGCAGCACTTCTAAACTCCCTATTTGGTAAAGTTCAGGCACAGAAAATAACAACATGATTACACATGTTTTTATAATTGCTTTGCTTCCTAAATCATGGGGTTATGTATAAACAACCAGTCGCTCCACCCTGTACTGAAGCAAGTTGATTGTCTACTTTGAATAAACTGAATAGACATGTCAGTAAACATGCTTGTTTGGTAAAGGCCTCACTGAGTGATAGCATCGACTGGAGAGAACAGCACCACAAATACTGACCTGCGTGTCACACTAAGCATGAATAGGTGCACGAGTAGGTGGATGGTTCACATACAGGTTGAAACAACACACCGAAATACTCACAAACCTCAAAGACACTGACTAACAGTTTATTCATATCAGCACATTTGGATACAAAATGGGTATTGTTGCACAAGTGATACAGATATATAAAGTTTGATACTGATGTTTTTTCAAACAGCCTGTAGATATTTTTATGGCAATATTCAGAAGTTGTAAATTTGTTTTTTTTTTAAAGCCTGCACATGTACAAGCATCATCATTAGGTGATCTGACTGAGACTGTGTTCCAGATCACACCTTTGATCACTCATTCATCATTGTAAGGGAATAGGGAGCAGTAAATAGAGATTTGTAACACATTGTCTGCATTGCACAGCGTTGAGTCATTTGTCGCCCATAGCACACAGTAAGCATGTCGTACGGGCAAAACATGTGGTCAAGTATTTGGAGTGTGATGATCTGAGTGAGTAAATGTAATAATACTGTTGTTTTAAAGAGATGTGTGTTGATGCTAACATAAAGGACATCAATGTATCCTGGCAAGTTGATGCCTGTCATTGCGGTTTGGGCTTCTGTTGTACATTTAGCCTTAAGTATAATTAGGGGTGCAGGAATTTTGACACATGTCTGACGTCAATAGTGTGTGTTGCCTTTTATGAATCCTAATCATTTTGCGTCATTGCACGCAGGTACTGACTTGCATAACATTAAATTACACATGTAACAAGTTTTATGTATTGGAATTAAAACAGAAAATAGTGCAGAGAATCACCACACCACAAAATTCCCACAATGCAATGAAAAAAGCACTGTCCATGAAATGTACACTATTTTTTCTCTAGCAACCCCACAATGCAATGCATTGCAGTGGTCAGATAAAGTCATGTGACTCCACAGCTGATGGTCATGATGTAAGAAAATACTGAAATCTCAGTTAATCACTCAGTTGCTCACTATACAGCAAACAACTGGGTGTCTTTTATACATAAATGCAGTAGTGAATGAGTAAGCAAGGGAGTACAGACACAGCTTTCTTGTTTTGTTGATGTAAGGTAAAGGGTTTTTGCAAAAAAAATTGTTGAAATTTATGTAGTTAATTTCCTTTGCACTTATGATTCGGTCAAGTAGAATGATAAAAAAAAATTGTAAGAAGGAAACAAGAAAAAAGCCTACCAATGAGATCCAATAAGTTTGTATCATTTTGTGATTTTTGCATTAAAGCCATTACAGTTCAAATCTGTTTTGTGCTAAAACGTAGTGTAACTGTTGCACCAGCAGAGAGGAGTCATAAAGTCAGCAAACTCACTTAGTAATGTTTGTTATACAGTAAAATCCAAAGCAAACATTCGCCACCATGAGCTGCTGGTCATACTGCACCAGACCAAATAATGTCTGACCACACCAGCATTTAAATGAAATTTGAGACAGAAATATAATCATCCATCATCCAGTCATCCAGCATGGTTTCTTTTGTCAGGACGTTTCTTGTTTCACTGTCTGGTCAGAAATGAATATATACATCTATGCACTACTTGCAGTCTGAGAGCTGTATATTCAGAACTGTTTACCTCATGAAACATGGGCTGCTTTTCCGAGCCGGTATCATTGGCTCCAGATGTGTTGAATGGGCACGGCCAGAGTTGAGCTGAGTTGTGAGTTGAGCAGAGTCACAATAACATCAGCGAAGGTAAATGTGAGGAAACAATGACAAACTGAGGCAAACATGGAATATGTTTTGCTGTCTGTCCTCCCAAGGTGTTGCTACAGTGCGAGAGTTTAATCTTGACTCATCCTGCTGTATGGAAAAGTTTGTACATTGTAGTTTTGAACTGAACTGTTCGTTCCAAGTAAATATGAATATTCAAGTGTTTCCCAGGAATTTGTTATTGTATCTAATCACAAGTTACAAAATAAAAATATAGTTAAACATGATAATGACAGTTTTTTTTTTTTTAGAAAGAGGCCAATATCTGCTCAGACTTGCAGTCTGACTCAAACTGTGTTCCATGCATGCTATGAATATCCTGTCAGTCAGTGAGGCAGGAAACAGACAGCCAGCGGGTTGTCTGGCTGGCTCTACCAGGCCTGCAGGGGTCAAGCCTGTCAGGTGGGGGTGAGGCAGGTGAGGCTGATAGTGAAACAAAGAACCGCCACTAGCCCCCCCCCCCACTCTTTCCCCATCCCGTCTGCCTTCCCTTCCCCTCAGAACAATCACCACCAACAGGAACAGGAAGTGATGTAGAGAGGAGGTTGATCTAACATCTAACCGGGGCAATTCCTTTGGCCGGGTCAGATGAGGAAAGACAAGGTAGGAAAGACAGGCGTGGAAATGAGAAAAGATAGAAAACACACACGCAAGTAGTGGCAGGGTATCCTGTTTGGGTGTGTGTGTGTGTGTGTGTGTGTGTGTGTGTGTGTGTGTGTGTGTGTGTGTGTGTCGGTCCTATTTATAGAGTCGTACAGTGTCGTCTGCTGAGTTCAGTAGTGACTTACAGTATCATGTATTAGGGGAAAGAGCATATTTTAACTCATGCAATGTAACTCTTATGACATTTATCTTTTTCTATTCATCTATATTTTCACAATATTGATATTTTATCCTGCTGTTTTATCATTAGGAACACAGTTCCCCGTCCTGACAGATGTCAGAAGATGCCCACATGACCTTGGCTGTGAAGAAGTCCATGACAGCAGTCTGAGGCACCACACACTCATATGAGCATGTTAACACTGGCCTCCTCATTGTTATTGTGACTCCAGGGCCTCTATGGCGGCCAGCTGGAGCGCCAGTGTCTGCAGTGTGCCCCTTCTCTCAGTCTTCCTTGAGAATGTGAGCAGGCGTGTGGCATTGAGAGTCAGCAGCCCATTCCTGTTCTCATAGCACAAAGACAAGCATGTGGCACTTGACAGCGATGCCCGATGAGCGACGCACGCCACCACAAGCTGCAGCAGCCCTGCCTTTTAAGATGCGGCTGGGGGTCCCTGCCCTGAAAGGTGACACCTCAGCCTGCGCCATCGAGGCTCCTTGCGTCTTTTCTTTCCCCTCACTTGCGGACTCTTGTCTGTCCTCGGCTGCTAATTTCCGTCACACTTTCTCTTCTGAGCAGAGGGACGAGCCAGTGTTGTATGTTATTAATACTATTGTTAACTGCACACTCAAGGCTGGCCTCCCTGACTCAACTCATCATGTTACAGGTATATTGTGCACAACAGAGAAATTGCCAATCCTGCTTTATATAAGACCATCTATAAATATCAGAGGGAATGCCTTGGCCAATTATGGTTAGATGCAGGCTGCCATGATGGCACCAGAATGAAAGGCTTTCTTCTTGGCCTAAAAGCAGGAGGTGCGTTTTGACTGTGGTGTTTTTCTGAGATTAAAATTGATCTAGAACATTAATCCTAAACTGGGAAATCAATATGTAAAAGACAAAAGTTAGAGAAGGAATGAATGCTGATTTCCATTTATCTTCCCTTGGTCAAGAAAAACTGCTGTTCACTTGATCAAACAGTTCAGATATTCGCACAACGCTGCTCCAGTGCCTGTTGCAACTTTTGCTGTGGCACAGCGCCCTCTAGAGGTGGATAGTTTGGAAGTGTTTTGGACCTGGATTTATCCACTGCTAACATTGAAAATTTGAACTTATAGGTGAAAGTTGAAAGTAAAACACATCTTTATGATCCTATTTGCAAAATTTAGAATAAAAGTTATTTATCACATCTCCAGTCAATAAAAAAAATATTTTCTTGAATTTACAGGAACACCACAGAATAAATCCAAAATATAAATCATTATATAATTTGAATATTTGCTAAGATCTAATACCATTTTTTGCAAAGCATCTCTTTTCTTCTATACAGCAGGACTTCAAAGTAGGTATTCCACTTGAAGGACAGAGTCTCTGCCATTACAATATATTACAAAACATAGAAATACTGAAGTATGTGGACACCTGAACATTACACCAATATGCATGATTACTGAACATGTCTCATTCTAAGGCCATGGCCATTGATGTGCTAGTAAAACAGTCTCACTCATTTGGTTTCCACTAGACATTTGAACTTGGCTGCCGGGATTTGCTCCCATTCAACTACAAGAGCATTTATAAATGTGAGCTAAAGATCAAATGTGCTGTAGTGGAATAGAGAAACAATTGTTATACATGTGCTCTGATTATGCACACGACATGTAAGGCAGGCCACACACACTGATTTTTACAGATTGCTTTTGCTCAGTGATTAATAGTAGCTTTATTTTATTTTTTTATGGTCAGTTAAATGTATGCACCGCTGTATACCATTCGTGGAGCAACAAGTAGCTGCAGTAACGACCTCCCAACGACAGGGGCGCTGTTTCACATCATGCGACCCCTTTATTACGACTGGCCCGGCACGCGGAAGGAAACCCGCCATTGAAGCAACCTCACAACGTGAGCGTTTCGTTTAAGTGCACTCTATTTCAAAGGTGCATTTTTTCTTCTTATACCCAAAGCTGGTATTTTGTGGGAGTCATGGCGTACAGAGGACAAGGACAGAAGGTGCAGAAGGTTATGGTGCAGCCCATTGTATCCTTTTAATGCAACAAACGACGGACGCGTTTGAATCGCTTGCTACAATAACCTAGCAACATGGCTAACTCATTAGCTAGCTAGTCATTCATTTCCCACGATTGTGAACGAGGACAGAGTTTTAACAGAGCTATAGGGTTTAATAAGGACCTATTGCAAGCATATTGTGTGTTGATTTAAAATGCTTTTCTAGCACTTGTTCTTTTGAACCGCTGAAATATGAGCTACATGTCGCGCGCGCTAAACAACGTACTACAGTTCTGGTTTTCTGTATTGCGGCGCTCCTTTGAATTACATGTAAAGGATTTCCCTACATCACTACTGGAGTTCAAGTAGAGACTCCATCTGTGTTGCGTAATTACTATTTTACATTTCGGTTGTTCAGTGTAGTTTTTCAAAAGTGAGGAAAGTCTGAAATGCGTCCAGGTCTCATTACGAGTAGCCATTTTTGTGCAATAACCCTTTACCTTACGTGAACATCATCAGCTTGTATGAACCTGTGTGTGGTTACTGTTGAACATTCCTTGATTCCATGTATCAGAACTTAATTTTCAGGTATCTACAAAATGTAAGTATTGAGTTAAATCGTTTTCTATCTTCCATCTATTTGTTTTCTGTGATGGACGAATAAAATGGGGTCATCATCTCTTGTCCATCTCGTTTCCAGCGCTCACGGATCCAGGTCTGGCTTTATGAACAGGTCAACATGCGGATAGAGGGCTGCATCATTGTAAGTTATTTTTTGAGGTGCACCAAGTCTTTCTTAAATTAATTATTCTTTAATAAGGTATATAAGGTGCTTCACTGCAAATACTTTATTTGTCAAGTGCACAATATATAAAATGGTCCATGCTTCACTTTGTCTCTTATAACTGAGTGTTTCGTCCTTGTTGGCCACTCTAACTGTCTTCTCTGTGGGGAGAAAACAATCCCTCTGCCTGTGCATGATTATGTTTTGATTTAGAGTGTGCATAGAGAGGAGGGGCTATTCACACACTGCTCTGTTAATGTGTTTGAGACAGTGAGAGAGAGAGACAGCAGGGCCACCAGTTTCTGAGCAAGTCAATGCACTTTGCACAGCTCTACGGTGAAATAAAATTTACATTGTGCTTCATTAATACATCCTCTTCTTGTAAGGCATTGCAGTTTGGGTTTCTTAGCATGTATCCAATCTGATTTAAGTGTTAAGTCTGCTCATCAAATCTAACTCTCACAGTGAATTAGTGAGACTAAACTTAAATACGTCTCAAAAGATCCAGCTGAAATCTGTTTGAGAAGACAGAAGCGTAGACTCTGTAAAAGCTGTACTAGTCTCCATCGCGTCACCCATAGGTTTCTGAAGAGCAATTATGAATCCCATTGTGGGTGAGCCCGCCATCTTGGTAGTGTGTGATGTCTGTTAATTCACGGCCTAATGAAATATGGGCAAAGAAGTGGAGCAGGGGTGGAACTGAAACATGCCCACCTAGCTCAAAACTACCAAGCTACCTAAGGTTTGACATGCTAGCCGGCTAACTCTATGGTGTCTGCCCACTATGGTACTGGTTATACTACTTTGCACAATTCTTACTGAAATGTGGGTGTAATGTATGTATACATATCAACATTTCAGCCTCCAGCCAGTCATGATCAATCAGGTTCCGGTGTGGAATATGCTTAAAATGTCTATTTTAACATTGTTATTAATAAAAATAATTAGGTTTGAGTTTGTGGACCACTATAACCAACTGCTCTTGGCTTATGAGAGAGAGAAAACATTCAATAACAATTCAGTTGCCAATTCTTGGCCTGGGAGTTTAGTGAATTTGTGTATTTTGACAATCCAAGTGTCAGAACAGTCATTTGCACTCGTGCATCCAAATAATTTGTCATTCACACGAATTCTCACTTGCATATGCTAGAAAAGTTGTTGTGCTGTCGCAGTGTATAATCTCTTCTCCATCTCTGTGTCTCTCATATACCCTGACTGCCTAGCATTGACAACATGTTGTCAGGCACAAAAACATGTTGATGTTTCAGGTCTCTTAAAATGAACTTTGATAACAATTAATTTGTTTTTTGATAATCTGCTCATTTCCGATATCTATATGTTGTGAGGTTCTCGTTTTTACTTTTGGGTGACATGTTTATGAATGCAACTAGCATTCATTATGCCGATGATCAAGTATCACCAAATGCACAACAAATGGAATTCAGCCAGTTGAAACTAGCAATTTATGACAGTTTTTTTGCAGTTTTTGTATCCAATTAGAGAGCCTCACAGAGGAATATGAGGGGTTTGATTAAGAATATGAAAATGTTCCTGCATAAGGTCCATTGAAGCAAATTGTTGGCTCACTGTTCCCTCCCTGTCTTAGGGTTTTGATGAGTACATGAACCTGGTTCTAGATGACGCTGAGGAGGTCCATATGAAGACTAAGAACAGAAAGCCACTGGGTAAGAGTATATTACGTTTTGACACTTATATTTTGCAACTGAAGCTACTTCAGATCAAAAATTTGCAATTCAATCAGGCTGGGGGAAGAGTTACCAGTGAAATGCTTGCATGGATAATTCGGGCCTAAAGAAATGTAACTCAATGTATCACCCCACTGATGGTTGAAATTATGAACCAGCATGAAAATTACCAACATAAACCACCTTGTTCTGAAGACAAATTAAAAGTACTTACAGAAGGTAATGTTTGAATTTTGTAACATAAAACCGCAAACAACAAACTACTCAGTCCAGCACTAGGCATGATGGGACATGTGTGCTGTCATAGTCTCTGGCTCTTTCCATGGAGCAGCATGCTCTGCTCCACTACGTTGCAAAATGTAGATAAATGTATCTGGTGCCTTCTTATTGGGCATCAACCCAGTGTTGCATGGATATTGTCGAAAAACAGACTTGAAACATAAACATCTCAAGTTGTGGTTACCCCTATGAGACATAGCTGAGATGCAAGCCTCCATGGAGCTGGTCCACCCAGGGTTGGTGTTAAAGAAAAACATAACACCTTGTATTCTGGTATTATGATTTTATTTATTTTTGCCAAAGGTGAGTATAAGAATACTACAAAGCCTGTCTGCAAGCTATTTAAATTCTATGTCTGTGATTGGTGCAACAATATTACAGCATCATAGTCCTTTTAACATTATCTTTAATATCATAATCAGAGTCATATCCATAATGATAACTCCTCTTTTGCATCGCAGAACAAAGTTTTGGTTAGCAGGCATATGGAGAATGTGGAATGCGGGGTGTTAGATCCATAGAAAAATGATGGCATGCTGATTTGTAATTAAGGATTTTAAAATTCACTAATCACTTGTGCTGATTAACAGGGCTTGTGGGCAGACATGCACCTCCACCAGAAACATATTTAAATGAACAGGAGTGTGCAAGCTCTAGATATTATTTTTTATAACATTTGAGTTCTGATACTAAGTAAGTAAGTAAAATCTTAATATTGGCAGAGGAATCATCCCTTCAGGCAACGACATATGATCCAATCAGCACAAACCTGCTTGGTGTTACGTTTCACTTAACAGTAATTTGTACACACTTATTACCGTGCCCTTGACACTTGCACACAGACAATTACTGACCTTGGTTATGATGCTACACAAACAGAGCTTTTACTCAACATACATGACACACCTGAGCTGCGAGCGAGAAGAGCTAGTAGAAAGAAATCAAATGTACTATTGATCCTGCATGTACTGTGGTACTAGATTCCCTGTATCTGTAGCCATCTTGATGGACACTCAGTGCTTTGTCCAAAAGTGAGCTGACACTTTTGTATCTCTTTCCATCCCTCATCTTGCTCTTCTGATCCACCTCCACTTGGGTTTCTCCCTCTTCCTTTCTCTTTTGATGTCTCCCAGGGAGGATCATGTTGAAAGGAGACAACATTACCTTGCTGCAGAGTGTGTCTAACTAGGACAATGGAGACGCCTACAACTCTTACCTTTCCTAGAAAGGAATGCTTTTCCTTTTTTTTGTTTTTGCAAATGGTGTTGAGTACGTTTGTGTTTATATAACATGAATATTGTAATTGTTTCTTTCCTTCACATATTTCCATTTTGAGAATAAAATTGTTTTCTTACAAATGCCTGTGTTTTAACCTTTTGTTTTATTCCACTGAATGTTTTTTTTTTTTCCCTCAGTTGTTAGTATGTAGGTCATTGAGCTGCAGTGCCATCTAGTGGCAGACAACAGTATTGCCATGTAGTTATGTAGGTCAAGCCTGCAGCTCCTAATATAGTATGACATATAATTAATGAACTTGTTTGTGTTTTGGAGTGGGACCATTTCTTATAACGTTATATTCAGTGTTGTTAAACAAATCACAGTGTAATGCAAGTGAAAAGGTTGGAAAGATAATCGCTGCGTGAAGCATGAACGCAGATTTAGTCAAATGCAACAAAACGTATGGTGCACAAGTTAAACACATATCCACATAGTGTATTCTCTATACAGACTATCGTGATGTATTACATTTACCGTGCTTGATATAAACGATCCATTTTTATTGGATGATTATAGACACAGGACAAAAATGTTTTAACTTCTCATACAAAGTGGGTAGACCACAATTTGTCGACATCAAATACTGTATTTACAAATCATTAAGTCGCAGTTTGGGTTAATTTAGGGATGTTGAAATCCACTTTTAAAAGTAGACTACCATAAATAACGTGTGCTATTCAATGTTGAAACCACAGACTACTTGTTGAACTGTTTATGTTGCGTTTTTGGTTTTAGTTTGAGAGAAGTAGCCTGTTTGTAGTTCAATTGATTAACGTAATTACGTAGTAGTTCACTACGCACGCAACGTGTCCCTGTTCTGTTGACTGGGAAGCCCCTAGCGCGGAGCTGCCAACGCCCGGCGTAAAGACACAGAGGATACGGTACGAAAAATATATATATTTATTATATTACTGGTACATAACTATGGTTGGTAATTGCTAATTGTTATCAATATAGTGTGTGCTATAAATCCTTGGTACATGGGTTGCGATTATCAAATTAGATGTCTCATTCAGCAACAGCATCCGCTAAGGTTAGCTCAGCCAGTTAGCTAGCAAGCTAATTGGGGAAGATAGTAGTTAGCAAAGCAAGCAGACAGGCAGTCTGCTGAACGTTAGACCGGCTAGTAAATAAACCTCTTGGGGCCGTGTAGCAACCAGATTTCACAGAAGATTAGCTGTTATTGGTGATTGTGGTGTCAGGAGAATTTGACATCTCCTCGCAAGTAAATAGCAAAATGTGTAACTAGTTAATGTCTAGCGGTTAGCTGGTTGACGAACTGAATAAAAAGGCGTAACAAACGCCAGCTTAGTGCGTTTTGAAAATGTAAGCAGGATCTCGGATTGTAATTGTACACTGCAGTGTTTGGGTGTTGGGATAATGGTTCACAATACCAGGTTGTGTTTAACGAAGGACAGCTAAATTACTACATTTGTCGTTAGTTTATGCAGCCGGCAGGAAATTAGGCCAGATTGAGGCCGGGGATGTGGCCGAAATACAGCAGCTAATGCTAATGCATCCGAGCTAAAAGTAGCTTCGAGTGGTAGCCATCTCCCAGGTGTGATCTTGAAACGTTTTTATGTACGTCAGATAACGATTTTCACACATACAGACTGATGGTGACAATTTCTCACATTTCCCGCAGTCGCATATCAAGACATGCCTTAAGTTGTGGGGGAACAAATGTAATAGAAAGTCAATGTTTGAAACTCGTCGTAGATCTAGTGTCGATGTCAAAAGAAAATGCTTGATTGATCTCTTTGACTCGATGTCAGCCTGTGTCAAGTTTCAAACGCACAGATTTCCCTCGTCTATCCTGTTAGTCTTTGTTTCAGATGAACTTGGAAGGAAGCCGCGACCAACGTTTGAGGATATGTTGCTAAATCCTATGTAATGCCAGTGAGACGTGAAGCTGTGAGGATGCAGTGATGTTTGACTCTGTGATTGGTAGAAGTGTTCAGTTTGCAAAAGAAATGCACAGAGTCTTGCAAAATGCCATGCTAGATGTAGTGCCCAACATAAAGGTAATTTCAAATTAATAGCTTTATGTTAGGGGGGAACACATCAGCCACATCCGACTGAATTTCAGCAGCTTTCACTACTAGTCTTTAAGCTGGCCTGCCCTCAGAATGCTTGCTGGCCTACAAACACAAATGTGTGGATTAAGTCTGGCAGCATTATTGCAGCTGCAGCCACCCTCTGTTGCCTGTGGCCATCAGCTTACTGCAGTGTTTAGCTTGGAGTTTGTCAAATATTTCAGATTTTCTACCATTAGAAGAAGGTTCTAGATTTGCTACAGTTGCATAATATTCTTGACAAACATATTGGCCCTGCAGGGCAGTATGATACTCCTGTGCATGTGCTATTGTGTGAATGTAACAGTGATCACCATGCAGTGAAACTAACTGTTCATTTACTGGTCAAATTACTGAAAAGGATTCCTCCAGACAATGGCACGGTTTTCCCTTGCTCAACAATTGGTTTAGCTGCTGCCCAAGGCACAGCTTTCCTTGATTTAGTGTGTTGGGAAAAAAAATCACATGAATACCCAACCCAGTAATGCGAGGTCTACATTTCGGTGATCAAAACCTTAGTTAATGTGGCTAGACATTTTGGGAAAGCCCTGAATTATGAGAACAAATTACAAGCAAGTTCATTACCCCCACAGTATGAAGTATGCACTTAATTTGGAACACCAGACTATTTCACTGTCCAGGCAGCAGAGTGACCACAGTTTAGATGACACGTGAGGTGTAGGACAGCAGCACTGAACCTGAAATACTGCACAGGTTAAATAGAGCTGAGGCTGTTTAAATTTCATTTTTAACTAGGAGACACCTATTAATCTTCTGATTGCGCGGACTAAACACTTCTGATGAAGTTTGAATCGTCCTTCGAATCATGCACACCGAAAGTCACCAGGGCACATATTGTCTGTTTATGAAGTCCAGTTAAGATATTAGAATCATATGCAACAGAGAAAAATTACTGTTGTGTTGCGTTATAAGTGTTGCACAATTCAAATTCCCCTTTTAGGCATGTACTTCGGTCCGTAAACATACAGGCAGTTTAAAATGTTGGTATCATGTTACCTGTTTGACCCCATTTATTTGACAACCAAGTTACCCAAATTTTTTTAACTTGAGTTCATGCCAGCTGCTAAAAGGATGCAGTACTAACTTGACCTGCCAGTGAGGAGTTTATTGGGAGGACCACATTATCCTACCCCCTCCCCATCCAGGTGCTTCAAACCAGTTGAACCAGCAGCAGGGACAAACATTCGCTGTTGCCTTTATTGTAACACAACCAAACTAAAGGTGCAAAAACTGGGACTCAAGCCCTGTGTCTGAAGTGGGACAAAATTTTTATCCGGCGCTGCTCATGAAAATGTGTTATAGAGCGTACAGGATTCTCAACAACTAGTAATGAGGGTAAGGTCGATTCAGACAGAAGAAGAAGAAGACCCTTTATTTGTCCCACTTTTAGTCATGCACACACAAACATGCTACATGCATTACTCTGCATTTAACCCATCCGTGGGTACACAGCACATGAAACACAACAACCGCACGGAGCAGTGGGCAGCTATTATTAGAAAAGTGACATCCACAGCACTGTCCACTTGTCCTGCAGAGGCCTCAGTATAGTCACATACAACACTCACATCGGTTTTGCTTGTTTTAAACACAGTTGATTATGGACCTTAACTATAATAGCTTCATGTTTATAAGTAAAAAAGCCTTAGCCGTAGTTTGATTACATTGAATTGAGGCCTTAAAGAAAAGAAAAATAGAGGGTAAGATATTGCTCTCCCAACACCCTTCAGGAGGATATTGGGACAAATCAGATTACTCTATAGTTGTCAATGCGTCGCACTCATTTCGACAAGACCTAAATTGAAATTTCATTTCGTGACAGTTATCTCATCAGCCTCAACTTTCTGGTCTGTTACACCACTAAACATTCACTTGAATACAATATAAAGGCCTATCTAACATTATTCCAATGGACTAGTATGTTGAAGAAATCATTACATTATATTGCATGTGCTTCTGCAGATCATCCACCTGTGCGCTCTTCCTTTGTTAACCATGTTCACGTTGTAACATTTGGTGCCTGCAGCTTTGTCCCTCCTGCTCCTCTCAATGACACCCCCACCCCCACACATTGGTGCAGAGCTCTGCAGTGGCTCAGTGCCGACATACTATAACTTGTGGAGGAGGATCAGGGCAATACTGTGGTCCACATACTACATACAGTGTGTTGTCTCTAAACACACAGTGCATCACTTATTTATTATAAATTATCTTTAATAATTTTCTCAAGTATATGTTTGGTATGTATGATGTCAGAAAAATAGAAATGAAAAAAATAAATCCACACTGCAAGGTGACATCTTTAGATTCGATTTTTGTCCAACCAACAGTCTAAAACCCAGAGATATTGACTATACTATTTTAGTATCTATTGCAAAGAAAAGCAACAGATCCGCTCGTTTGAGTTTGCTCTGGCCTCTTCTGTACATTTGTATTCAGCGTATTACTTTGTTATCTCAATGAAACATACTGGAATCAATGTATATGTGGCAAAAGGACAGTTTATTATTTTGGCTGCTGTATAGTTTTCATATACCAGTCAGGTTGGCTGGTGAATTAAAAAGTACATATTGGACACTGTGTGCAGATAAAACTTGACTTTAGTTACTTTTGACAGAGTACTTTCATATTGCAGTTCTGTTTCTGAAAAATGTTGTGTAATAATCACTCAGCTTTAGTTTCACAATTCTTTTGGTGTACTTTTGATGTGTGCTACTGGTGCAACCATTTTTTCCCCGATCCCAGTTAAAAAAATTATGTGTTTAGTAGAATTGTCAATAGTTCAAATGGTCTCCTGCTTGGGAGGTGAGATTTGAATGCAAAATGAATGTTGGCTACAGATATCGTTGACTGTTCATGGTGACGTGCCCTGTTCTTTTGCAGTCCAGTGCAGACCCTGTCAGTTTCCATGATGAAACTGGGTTTATCCTTAAATCCTTTTCAACAGGCCTCCTGTCTTAAAATCGACCCAGGCAAAAGGCCACCTGCTCATTTAATACTTTGGTGGTATTTGCAAATACTTCAGTGTCTTTCTTTCACTATTGATATTTATCAGTGTTCTACTTTCAGTTACCTGACAGTCCAAACACAGCTCATTCTTACAATGAGCCCAAAACAATACCACTTAACTTTTGCACTTTTGTCATTTTGCGACCACAATTACGATGTTTGCTATGGATTAGTGCCACCTTCAGTTGTCACTTGTATGGAAATGACATTCTTTATGGCTTCATCAATTGCACTTTAGAGTAATATGAAAAAAAGTCTTTGGTTCAGTTCTGTGAGCTTGTTGAATGTGAAACAGTATTTCCACTCCTGCAGCATTGAACTTGAGTGTCATGGGTCAGTCCTTCACGTGTCAACATGTTGTGTGCTCATTGTTAATGCTTTATAATGTTAACCTGAAGCACTGTTAAATATCAGATGTAGATCACATGATTTGTTGTTCATTGAGACCTCTGTGGTATCATACTAAGTTAGGAGTCAACCTCAAACTGTGTTGTTCGTTTCCGTCCACATTTTCCTCCTCCCTATGATCCCTCAATTTCTTAAATTAGAAACCATCGTTTGGACATCTGGACACTTCCCTTGATCCAGTGGATGATCGGGGAGGTCCAGTTATTCATCAGTGTTTGGGCCGGGTTATCTCCATATGAAAATCATCATGTCAAATAGAGAATGACACACACCAGTTTTGATTTAGGTCAGGCTCCAATTTACACTTGAGTGCTTTTACAGTTTGTTTTTAACAGTTTGTCCTTGACAAGTAATGAAAACGCCATCTGGCGATGAGCTTTTCAAGGTCTCCCCTAGAGAATAAATTTGCCCCCAGCCTGCACTTTCTTCTCCTTTTGTGTCCTGCTGACATAAAATGTCCACACTATAGAATGCAGTACTAATTCAGACTTCAGTAAAGATTCAAGGCTGTAATTGGTTTTGTTTGTGGACCATAGGGGTAGACAGACATGTATGCAGTTTTATGTTTTGTTTTTCATATTTTTTTATTTAGATATATTTGTAGAGATTTTGTTTATCCTTTACACTAACATCAACTTTGTGAAGTCCAAATGCAAATGAATGAGTGAGTACTGTATAGAAGTTTTTATGTTTGCTCATGGTGACTTTACAGTTTGTTCAGCCAATAACCTGGGCCATCAACTAATGAAGTTGCCTTTCTTTTTGTTTTTCTGTTCCAGATCTTGAATGAGTAGTGAAGACTGTAAAACACAACTATGCAGACCATCAAGTGTGTTGTAGTTGGGGACGGTGCTGTGGGTAAAACCTGCCTGCTCATCTCTTACACCACAAACAAGTTTCCTTCTGAATATGTACCCACGGTAAGTGTGTGGACACCTGTTAGAGTGATAGAAAGGACTTCGACTTAAGTAAATGTAAATATGGTCCGTCTCTTAGTCACAATGTGCTTACAGCTGGAAGATCAATTCCAGTGCAACCTAGTATGTCCCACCTTTGTAACTATGTTTTTAATTGGGCTAAAATAACCTCAAAGTCAGTCAGCTTCATAGTGTTAAATGATTCTGACTACCCTCTGTGTTAGCTTGTTTTCGTTTTCTATTAAGTTGTAAAATGTATACATCATTCACCATTGAGCAAATGAGTGGCTAAACCTTGGTTTTGGTCTGTGTGTTTGTTGTAGGTGTTTGATAACTATGCTGTAACTGTAATGATCGGAGGCGAGCCCTACACTCTGGGCTTGTTTGATACAGCAGGTATGTCTTTCTTATTCTAACCTACACTTCTTTAGTTGTTTTCATCAAGTATATGTAGTTAATGTACCTGTTACCCATTAAACCATTTCATTACATATATTTTGTTCTGTGTTTCTGTTTCTATGATGTTAAATGGAAATCATAGTTGTCTCACTTTGTCCATTGTATCAGTGTCATGATGGCCCGACTGTTGGAGTTAAACATGTTTGTTTGTGGTTTCTCCAGGTCAGGAAGACTACGACAGGTTACGACCTCTGAGTTATCCCCAGACAGATGTCTTCCTCGTCTGTTTCTCCGTCGTGTCCCCCTCCTCCTTTGAAAATGTCAAAGAAAAGGCAAGTCCATCCCATCCTTTTTACTTACACTTCAGGTATAGTTTACTTGTGACACAGTGTGTTGACCATTACATTACCCTGTGTTTGTGTGTGTAGTGGGTTCCAGAGATCACCCACCACTGTCCAAAGACCCCTTTCCTGCTAGTTGGGACTCAGATCGACTTGCGGGATGACCCATCTACTATAGAGAAGCTGGCCAAGAACAAGCAAAAGCCCATCACTCCGGAGACAGCCGAGAAGCTGGCGAGAGACCTCAAGGCTGTGAAATATGTGGAGTGCTCAGCCCTCACGCAGGTAATATATATATTTATGTATATATACAAATATGTACAGTCACACATATACATTTCTTGGACACACATGACTCACACACAATGGCAAGAACTAAGAAAAAGGAGGAAAGAGGAACATGTCCACGTGTCCCCTTGGCCTGTGCACGCCTTGGTTGACGAGTTCTGCATGGTTTGGTTTGGTGGTTCTAACTCATGAGCTCAGTGGTGTTGCTATTTGTAAATCATCAGCTGTTTTTCATATGGCTTAAAAACCCTGCTTCATACCGTAGTGCATCCTGGTTACAGTAAGCAGTCTGCCATTAGCTATGTTGGTGGTGGAAAAGAGAGCATTTCAAGCTGTGCAGTAGAAGGCATAGTGGAGTCTGGTGGAGTTTTTTGAAAGTAGGGTCAGTTCAAGCCTTTCCAACACAAACGTCCAGCGAGGGTAATGCTAATCTGGTCTATAGCACGTCTTCCTGGGAGTGTCCCAGCACAGCATTGTCCCGGGATCTGCTCCCTACACCCACAGTAGAAAGTGTAGTAATGGTGTCTGTAATGTAAGAGCTCAATAAGTAGATGAACACGTTGAGAGCTTATTCATTTTGTGGCTTCAGTTTTCCTTTTCATGTCAAATATCATGGGAATAAGCTGCTGTTTCTGAAGTTATAGATAACTTCTATATATTGGAGAGGATCCCACAGTGTGCCTGGTTTTCATTTTGATGTTTTAATTTAACATCTTAAATGAAAGTTGTAGTCTCCAGTGTGTGATTAGTTCCAACAAATGATATGCTGTTATTGGAAATGTTTTAATAAGTCCAAGAGTGGACAGCATGAATTAGCATTTCTTTTGTTTTTTCGCTCTATAAGATCTAATATTGCTGTACTTTTCTTGGACTGTCTTATTAAATCAGCCAGTGCTTTTATGAGATTATCTGCTCAATCAAGTCCTGAGTACTTGTGTTGGCATCAGTGCATCGCTGTTAGGAGCTCAAGCAGGGAACATGACTCAGAGGAGAACAGATGAGCTTGGCCTCACTCACACAGAGAACAATAGTGTTGATGGAGCTGAGGTGTAGCCCCCACCTCCCTGCTCTGCTCCTTCCTTCCTCTCCTCCTCCCCATCTCTCCCTGGCACAACTGTTGCATAGCTGCTGATGTCATTTCCTGTTTCCTGTCGAGGATTTCAGCAGTTGGTCCACACCTCACTTTTAAGCGCCCTGTTCAGTGACAGCCCTCGCTCTTTGCAGTAGAGTCCATCTCAACTCTATCACACTTCACTCTTCATCTTTTTACCATATCCTGTAACTCTCATACCTTCTCGCCGTATTTCACGCAAATGCCTTCCTCCTTGTTCTGCCATGTTCCTCTTATCCTCCTTTCCCATCTATCTCTTTCTGTGTTTGCTGTGCTAATTGTGCTGTTGTTCTTTTCCCTCTCCTGTCCTTGTAGCGAGGGCTGAAGAATGTATTTGACGAAGCTATCCTAGCTGCCCTAGAGCCGCCTGAGACGCAGAGAAAGAGGAAATGCTGTATATTTTAAACTCTCTCTGCCGCTGCTCTCATCTCTTCCTCCTCTGGTTGCCACTCAGCATTTTTCATTCCAGTACCCCATTTCTCTCCTTTCCTCTCTCCATCTCTTTACATGTGCTGCTTTTGAAATCTAGACCAATTTCAATCTAAACCATCTAACTAATCAATCCATCAGTCAGCTACCAAAAAACTTCTAACTACTATTCTGGATTGAGGGTGCATTGCAACTAACTGTTTCATGGCCTGATTCACTGACTCAAGGCCTTCCTGCATTTCTGTGACTTAACCTTTTGCCTTTTCTAAACTGTAACTGCTGACATTTGGTTTGGTCGGTGTGTTAATGTACTTCATATCTTATTTCTGGGGTGGTTTGTTTGAGCTTAGATTTCTATCATAAATTTTGCACTACACCACTGTATCATTCCTAGTCTTCCTACTTTGGCCCAGTGCTCATTAACGTGGCTCCTGGCCAACAGCAGAGCAGCATCTTACAGAGGATGTAGGCTGTAATTTGGGATGTAGCCATTGTTTTTTTTAGTCTTTCCCATCTGTCCTGTAGTAGACGTTAATGTGGGGAGGGTTTGGACTGAAGCGAGGGCGGTGGCTTCACATGACTCCACAGTAAGCTTGATCTCAACACTAAACAGATCATTTCTAATGCTAATGTATTTTTTGTACTACCATTGATGTCTGATTAAACAGAACTTGGAGTCCGACTATGGTTATAGATCGGGGGTTTAAATACTAAAGTCATATATAGGGAGTGTTTGGCCATTTGACAACAAAACCATTGTTTATTGCCATGATGGTACTGTCTCATTGATCTGCTTTATAGCTGAGCTAGTTTTGATGTTTCATAAAGATGTAGTCTTCTGTAAAAAGCTTTCTGACTTGGCCCAACTTTCCCTATATATGACACTTATGTGCCATTAACTGTGGCGCATATCCTGCTGTCTTGGAAGCCCAGGTAATAAAAAAAAAAGCTATAATTGTGTGAAATGACCTGTGAAATGAATTAATAAAGGACACATGAACTTGCTCTCCTCTCTCTGGCTCCCTTCTTTTTCCAGTGCTTTGTCAGAGAAGAATTTAGTAGGGGTAGTCGACCGGGTTAAGCAACGCTGAGGGGCTTACTGGTTTACTGCATAGTACAGCACTGTGTCAGAGCAGCTCCGGTTACTTCACATGACCAAGCTCGTGGTGTAAGCAGCTCTGCTCGGGGGCACGTACAAAAGGAAAAGCAACATTCACCTCTGTGACTGAGAGTAGAGCTGGTTTGTGGTGATTGGTATTATTATTTTAAATCTCTTCTCTGTGTTGAATCTGGATGTCCTCTTTTAGTGAGTTAGTCAGCAATTTGAATCTGAAGAGCAGAACTAATGAATTCAAAAACCCAGGCATGTGGAATGACAATGCTCAGATTCCATTTTTGTTTTGTGTTGTGGCGTCGGGGTTATGCTCTCTTTTTCCTCCACTTTCTTGTTTGACTTGCCTTTGATTTCAGCTGTCACAGTTCAACTGCACTTTGCACTCAAACATACATGGTATTTGTGTCATTGACACTTAATCCCTGATCTGGCTCACACACCTATGTGAATAACCACATTTAAAGGAAAACAGAAATTTCTCTTGAGTTGTTTGTTGCCGATTTTGTTTAATCTCCTTTTACGTATTTGTTAATTTCTTTTTTTTTCCCCAACAGCACACTCACATTCCACGGTTTCTTATGACACTCTACTAAATGATGTTCAGTCTTTTTGTTTCCACTCGGTTATTTTTCCTCTGTTAAATCTATTACTATGTTTCCCCCCTACCTTTTTATTTGACCTGTGTGGGTTTGATTTGCCCCCTCATTGAGCCTGTGTGTTTGTGTGTTTGTGTTCACAGAAAGGCCTAAAGAATGTGTTTGATGAGGCGATATTGGCTGCATTGGAGCCCCCAGAGCCCAAGAAGAAACGCAAATGTGTGCTGCTATGAAAGGCTCCTACCTTTTCAAAGCACACACACATCACACATACATACATCTTAAATACATACACACACACACGCCCCACCCCCAACACCTACCCCTTTCCCTTGCTCTGCTAAGGCTGGTTGACAGCATTGTCCTCCACAGGGAAGACTAGAAAGAAAACAGCCTACCAAGTTTCAGATAATTGTCTGCAATAATAAGAAGCTTCACCCCTAAATCTGAGTTTGGGACAGAAGATCAACCTAACATGGCCAACAGGCTGCTGTGGGCTCCGGGCAGGGCGGCGCGGCCTCGGACGGGGATCCAGATACCAAGCTTACAATACAAACAAGTAGAATTCATTCTGTCAAGCTTTTGATAGAGTGATGTTGTTTCAGTCAGTGTTGTGGCCTAATCAACGTTTAGATGCCCAGCCATTTAGCTGTCATCAGCCAATGTAAAGGTTTCATGGATATAAGCCCCGCCCAGCTGCCTGATTGGCGGCTGCTCATGCTGCTGGCCCCTCTGTTGACGAGCACACTCATCGCTCGATCCCTACGTTCTTTCACAGCACTACCAGAAGAAATGCTAACAGTAGTGTTGTTTTGTTTTCATTTGCCAACACACCTTTTCTCCTCAAACACACGACAAGTCTGAGATATTTATTCCATGTTCCAGGTAGACGCGCTCTTAACCACTAAGGAAACTGTGTAGGTCGGACTGGACTCGGTAATTCAGGGCGATACGGCTCCACACAGCTCTCTCATTGAGGAAATTGAATTAGTAAATATTGCCATCTAGTATCCAGTCCTCTTAGAGTGGACTTTCACAGTGCAGAGTCGCAGTCCATTTGGAGTGTGGTAATCACTTGAAAAGGCATCCAGTAGTAATGGGTCTGCTAGTCGACCACAGGAATTGGCCTTTTAGATGCAGGGAACTTAAACAGTGTTAGCAGAACAAGCAGTGTGTTCTTCATGCGTTGCCAGGGACCAAGGGAGGGTAAAGCAGGATACTGTTCTAACATTGTCATCACCCTACACTTAGAGTGGGTACAGCAGAGACATCAGTGTAAAACATATGTTCCTTGGCTTGCACTGGCTGCCAAAACGGAGATCCACATTTAGACAACTGATCAGTGAACATGAATTTTCCACCAGAATTCTGTGCCCGGTCAGAATTTGGTGCCTTCCTGCAGTGTGTTTTTTTTCCCCCAGGCTGTGCGTCTGAGACGTGAAGGGCTGTTCGGCCTGTTGTACCCATTCGAACTGTATGGTGCTGCATGTAGCTGAGCCTTGGTCTCTGTTCTAAATGATAGGTTTAACAGATGTAATTATAATGTAAGCTGGCACACAATGTTGATGTAGGCTCCAGGTGTTTTTACCAAAATCTTTTTTTCTTCATTATTTCTGTTTGTGTTTTTTTGTTTTTATTTTATATATAAATATATTAAAAAAAAGGTTACATTCACTCCTTTTACATTTAGGGGTCGGAAACTTATCTGAACTCTTACCTGCCAGTTTAAAGCAAGAAAACCTCTGATTGGTTTAGTTGAATTTAAAAACCTCCAATGACAGAGAGACTGTTTGGTAAAGATTATTTGTGATTGGTTGGTTCTTGTTTTTCTTAACTGGTGGCTTAGAGTTGGGTTGATATCCAGTCCAAGTCAGTATAATTATTATAACCTGTTGTTGTTTTGGTGCAAACCAAATGCTTTGTCTAAAGTCTTTGTTCTTTGTATATGCATTCTTTTCAAAAATATTAAACTTATACCTTAATTGCCTTTAACACTTTCCCCTTGCCATTCTTTTTAAAATTTTGACTGGTAAATAGAATAACCTACTTACCATCAAGCATAATAGATTTTTGATTGCCCTGACTGTGGAAGGGTCTTTTTGTATCTTATCTGACTAAAGATATTTTAACAGTGTGAAAGGAGCAGTATCATCCCCCCAACAAAACAGCTTCTCTTCCAGAGCTTTCAATGACAACGGTAAAAAGGTAAAACCTTTATAATGGTGGATCTATAACAAAGTGATTTACATGCCACATTTATTCATCAGGCTATATTTATTGAGCAATACAGGATCACAACATCTAGTTTCTCTCCTGTTGAGCTGTTTCCATTCCATCACAGCTGGATGAGCATGTTGTGGCATGTTCATCCAGCAGGAGGTGCTGGCCACCCAAACATCACCCCTCATATTGTTGCCCCTCTGTGGGTAACAGTGAAGCTGCTGATGTTCAAAATCCACTCAAGTGCATTAATTCCAGCTGTATAGGATAATAATTGGATATGCACATTGGGATTGTTTGCACTGTTTGGATCTTGTGTGCAAATGGTTGGAAGGAAGGAAGTAAAATGAAAATCACCCATAATGAGAATTGTAGTATAGTATAGTAAGTAGTAAGTATATCATAAAGCAAAGGCAGCGACACTGGTACTAAAAGGTTGAGATAAATATATGAAAATGCACAAAATATTAAATATGTGAAAACATAGTATAGACTTTCACAAATACTGCATATCATAGAGGCAGAATCATATGAACAGGCTAACAGAGGTTCATACATGCTGAGTGTGAAGACGTGCATTTTTGGGTTTTCAAAGTTGCTTCATTCATTCATTCATTCATTCATCTGTTGTCAGAGCAACAAGTTCTTAAACCCGAACCTGCAAAAGTTATTGATCTCTGGATCAAGAATGGAACAAGATGTTTAAAGGTAAACTACCCACATGAGCTAACCATCAGATACAAATGGTTCACTGTCTTCAATTTATAGTAAGAGATATATGATTATGTTTTTACATGAGAACCTGTAGGTTATTGAGAAATCATTACGATCTATTGGAATGATTATCACAACTGAATTTTCATAATGAGGAGTTATTTAAAGTTATACATAATCGATTATCTAACAACATTTTTGAGACATGGAGGTTGTTTTGGTAATGGTGGAGAGCTGCATGGATCATGCAACCACATTACCAGTGGTAGAAGATGTGTTTTGATCCTTAAATAAAAGTAGTAATACCGTGCTGTAAAAATACTGTTAGAAATAGCAGTCCCACACTGGAAATATACTAAAGTAAAAGTACATAAGCATAATCAGGAAAATTTACATAAAGTAGTTGTTGAAGTTGAAGTTCTCAATAGAGATAAATGTCACCTGTGAGTTTATATTGAATATCTAATTACTGTATTCTATTATATTTAGAAAGATAAAGAAAAGCTCTAAATAGTCGAGCAAATGAAAACATTGCTTTAGCCATTTTTGCATAAAAAATTATTTAAAAAAAATAATCACAGTCACTGGTTAATCTTGTGATAATTGTCTACTGGAATAATCGTTTAAGCTCAATCTTTGCAGTACCAGTAAAAGGTTGGACAAATCTGTATTGTATAGTTTGTATAGTTATACTGAAGACATTAAAACCATGAAAGAATATGAGGCATTATGTAGCAAACCAAAAAGTTTTATCTTTTAGATTCTTCAAAATAGCCACATTTGCCTTGATGCATTTTCACACCATTGGAATTCCCTCAATTGGCTTCATAAGGTGCTCAAGGTCAATTCAGGCATGAGGAGAAGCTGTATAATGTATTTTATGGTTCTGCAGGAAGGGAGAAAATGACCTATGATGATGTCATCAGTATTATTTTCTCACACTTGGGCTGGAAGACTAGACATTTCTAAAGAGAATGCTTGGTTAGAAAGATGGTCTATGGACTTGGAAGGATGTGGGTGGTCATCTGTGTGGATGTTCTGAATGAAAAAACACTACAGAGTTGAATTATGGTTATTGTAGGGCCCAGCAATCCTGGAGCATTAGAAGCTTTATCCCTCTGGATAAACTGGTCTGATAACAGTTAACAGTAGAAAGCATTTTACAGAGGTAGACAGGAAGTTTATCAAGAATGCTTTAAAAATGAATAGTCATCCATCATAATTAAGTTTAGTAGTGCGGTCCACCCAGCCAACACATACAAATTACAGTGACAAGCTTGTGACCCATCATTAAAAATAAAATGGAGAGATGGATAATAAACAGGTCTATGCAGTAGTTAGTCTGATGCATCCATGTACAGGATGTCATCATGATCCGAAACAGATAATAATGTGGATTCAAGTTGCTGTAAAGACAAGCATTTGTTAAGATGGAAACAAAGTATTATTTATTATTATCAAATTTGTTTACAGGATTACCAGTGTGAGTATGGACGATTCATTTCTCTTCCAGTCATATTCAGATATTTGTATGATGATGACCTTTTCAGTTCAATTCAATACAATTACTATATGTAGCTATAATATAGTCAATAAACTATATCATCTGCATACAAATAATTCTTCCCTGGCTGTATTTTCCTTCCTATACTGTTGATAAAAATTGAAAACAGGGCAGATGCTAGTATAGAACCTTGCGGTACACCTGAGCATAGACTGTATAAAAGACCTGACGCATCTTTGCTGAAGCCAGTTTTTTTTTTATCTCTCTAATGGTTGAAGGAATCAAAAGCCTTGGAGAAGTCAACAAATACAGCTGCTCAGTATCCATTGTTTAAAGCAATGACATCAATAACACAAAATGAGGCTGCTGATTTTGGCTAACATTTCAAAATGTTAAAATTGTTCCCAGCTTTATGGAAGTGTATCAAAGCACTTTCACATATTTTGCAGTTTGCTACATCTTGAAGAGCAATATTCATCTTTTATTTTTTGATCAAACATGTTTTAACTCTGCATAATGTGTGAGCCATGTCAGATACACATTTTCCATCAGTGTGACATGGACAGTAAAGTTATCTGAATCTGTCTATTGACATCATAATTCCTATGACATCATAATTCCTATACATCACTGAAAGTATGGTTCTCTCTTTAGTGAATGATAATGAATGAAATGAAATGAATGAAAATGAAATTAGTTTTTAGATTTGTCTCTCAAGCTACACTCATCCCCCCTCTCTCTCTCTCTCTCTCTCTCTCACACAGTGTATTGCTGTGAAGTTGGTGCTGAGAGATCAGTATCACTTTCACACAGCTTAAACATCCATGAATTCCTCAAATGGCAGCAAATGAGGGTGATATCCCAGGTTTGGTGACCTGGATCATCTGCCACAGGCCAGTTGGGGTGGGATGGTTCACTGTAGCCCACCACCCCACCACACCCCACCCTCGACTCCCTCCTCCACCCTCATCCACCCCTGTGAGGCGTTCACACATTCCCTGCGTTTCTGGAGTGCTGTCTGTCAGCGCCTTCTTCCACTAAAGAGACGCTGACAGCCATTAATTATCACACAGGCTGAACGAAGGGCATTCCTCTCTGCTGAAATATTGGTGCGCACACACATACACACAAAGAGTTGTATTTCCATTACTGCAGAGGACAATACATTAACTTACATTCATTTCCTGTAGATGTACCCTGTCCTTAATCCAAGTCTTCACTCTAAGATTTAACGATTTACATTGTGGGGACTTGTGTTTTGTCCCCACAGTGTGACTTTGAAAACAATTTTATCTCCGTAAAACATGAGCAATACACGTTCACACATGCACACACACACACACACACATACACACACACTCCTCAGTCCTCTACATCCAGCACAAATGGAGACAGACACCACCTGGCCTCCATTGGTCTTCATCATGTTTGACAAATGAGTTTAAATGTTTTGTCCTCTGGGGTCATCCAATCACCATCCAGCGCGGCTGAATGTCTCCTGTGGGCGGGACGAGCAGAGGCAGAGGTGGGATGTAATGACCACACAACCCACCAGGACACTTGAGAAACCTGAAACGGGCACACAAGTGCACACGATGCTGGCGGAGAGCTGCCTGTGTGTGCGCTGCACCCACTTTTATGAGACGATTTTATGATGATCTGCACAGATACTGACTTGTGATGAAAAACACGCTGAGGATTTTAGCAGTTTATCAGACCTCAGCAGTAAATCAGCTCTAAGACATCTCAGCTATATACAGTGTGGAGGCATGCCTGCTATGTGCATGAAAATAAATCTCCAATACTGGCGAGAGCAAGGACACAGCCTGCTTAGCCATGCCGGCACTGAACCTTTGACAGTCTCTGCTGTTCCAGTGTAAAAAACTCCTGCCAACACATTGAACCCAATGTGGTTTTTATGTAGATGTTGGCTGCGGTGTAGAGGTGCAGGTTTGGCCCGGTCTGCTTGGTCCAAATGCTCTCCAGCAGGTAGGATGAGGAGCTGGAGCAGAGAGAGGGGCCGTCTTTATTTTTAACTCAGCCGTATTGTAAATCATGAGGGGAAAGCTATCTCTCAGTTACAGTATAAACTGAAAAGTGTGCTCTGCCTTTTCACAATGTGTGTCCAAGTTACAGAGGAGGTCCATGCACTTGGGTATGTTGCTGTAAACATTGCTTGTATTTCGGACATCAGCACAGAAAATACAGTGTTAAGTCTTGGTTTATCAAGTTTATTTAAAAAAAACCCACACAGTTTTGGTGCGATGTGCCAAGGTTTAATATATCTGTCTAAGGGATTTCTGCTGCCACCCCTCTGCAATGAGGTAAAGTATCATTTGTGGTAGCACAGTGAAGTGTTTTTCCTGAAATATTGTTACTGTGAAAAATCTACAAACACACTGTCAGTGTAGGTAGGTGGATAGAAAGGTTTAAGGTCTTCCTCTCGCTCTCTCTCTCTCTCTCTCTCTCTCTCTGTCTCTCTCTCTCTCTGTCTCTCTCTCTCTGTCTCTCTCTCTCTCTCACACACACACACACACACACACACACACACACACAACAGTAATGTGCCATTGTGCCATACAAAGTGCTGACCATCAGAAGAAACTTAGGCTTTAACGTGTTGCCCAGAGACACTTTGACAAGTGGACAGAAGGAGCTGGGGATCAACTCACCAACCCTGTGATTGGCAGGGTTAACACACACACACACACACACACACACACACATACACACACACACATATATATATATATACCTTTTATGATGATAAAATACTAATATGGTTCAAGGATTTATGTTTATTTGTCTAAGAAGTCAAGATCCATGTTTCAAATTGAGGTCGGGCATGTTCAGTGATATAACATTTTTTTTAGTAAGGTAAACACTAAAACAGATTTTTTTTAAAACATGGTTGACACACAGAGACTAAATTATGTGGATAGAGTCTGAAACGTAATCTCATATGAGAGTGCTGAATATTGGCATGGCACAGAAAGTATCCTCCAGATCCAATGTTGCTTCCACTTCAATTAAGGCTTTGTTGCGTTGGGCAGCATGTTCTTTCTTGATAAAAAATGGTGAGGACAAGCCAATCTGATGGGGTGGCACAGACAGTGGCCAAATGAATCCAAGGGCTGCTACATGAAATCTCCACCGTATATATTCTACTGTCTTTCATTTCACTTTAATTTTTCTCGTTTTCTCCTGTTTCTCATGCTTTCCTGACGTCATCTCTTTCATACGTCTCATTCTTAACTCCTTGATATTTTTATGTAACACATTCTTGTGCTGTACTACAAAGAGGTTAATCTTAAAAGAAGCAGATCCAAACATCATCACAATGTCTTTTTCCATTTTGGTAAACAGCTGTATAAGTGTGTATATGAGTGTGTGTTTTCTACAACAACCTGAGGTATTTGTGTGTGACTCCAGTACATGTCTGACAACCAGACATCAAGTGACGCTGCCACTGGTCACTGCAAGGATTATTTTGACACGGCAGGTTGCTGTTGGCTAATAGATACATGTAACACACACGCTCCTACCCCTTGTGCCCGCATACACACACACCCATATACACACACATCTTCAGGAATCCAGGTGTTAAGGGAAAGTTCTCTGCAGTTCAGCTGAAATCTCGCCGCTGACAGACACATGGCTATAACCACCGACAGACAGTGTGTGTCAGTGTGTGTGTGGTGAGGTAAGCTCACAGTGATCCTCCATACCAGCATGAAGAGATGAAGCTGTGGCGGCTCAAGCTCTCATCAGCAGGGGGGTTGTGTGTTGTCACTTTCATTCCTCCTGACTGTTCCTCCTTCTCTATCTGATCCGTCCTTATCTTATCCGTCCGTGCTGGGATGAAATGTAGCTCGAATGGCCTCGAGATGAGTGCTTGGAATTCACTACCACCAAAAGCTCCCTCTGAGAGTTTCTATGCATAGATGTGAAAAACAGATCTAGTTCAATTTCACTGTAGTGTTTTCAGAAAATTCAAGGTCTCTCTGTTCACTGTCACCCAAGCTGTTTTACGTCTTGAATTCTGAGACATGTCTCAAGTCTTTAACAAGTCTAAATCTTTCTGTCGTTATGTGTATTTAAAAGCATTTACATAAGATGAAGGTGCTCCAGCCTGTGACGCAGAAATCCACTGAGAACACTTGATTAGGAATAACACATAATAAAATAACAATGGTTGTATCATTGTAAATGTACCTTGCTCTCAGGTCTCTCCTGAAAAAGAGATTTCAAATTTCAGTGAGACTACAAAATTACATTGTTTTTTATATAGATGTGCATATCATAATATCATCCTGAGCCAGAGGATGTCAGATTTACTGGACTTGTGCTCTTTCACAAACTAGTTAGGCCATAGATTTTAAGTAATAAATATATTTTAATTGTCTGTTTGTGTTGTCAGTCAAATTCTACTCTGTCACTATCTAATTTGATAGTTGACTGCTAGACGCTACAAGGACAGTTGATAGGCTGCATGTCATGACTAGTTGCCCTCTCCCAAAAATGACACTGGAGTGAGTGAGCTTGTCCCATTTAGTTGACTACAATTCCGCCGTCTTTGTGTTCCCTGGCATCTGTCTCTCGCATCCACCACTGGGAGGAGCTGAGATGCAAGGTAGAGATGTTACATTACATATTAATGTCTTTGAAGGCATGTGACAAGAACCCCTTTTTCTCCTATAAACTATGTTCATATGTGCTTAATCAGTGTTACCTCTGCAGCTGCAGGAAATTGTGTCACTCATGTCACAAAGCAGAAGGATGAGAACAAAAGTCTTAGCAGACACTGTTGTGTGTGGAGAGATGGAGAAAAGCTTGAATGGAAGTAAAATTCTGGAGGCCCCAGTTTACCCACCTTTTGATCGACCTAATGTTAACTCGTGGGTAGAAAGGACGTTGAACTTATAAGCCTAAGTGTAAAAGGTAAAATACAGGGAATTAATAGAAGTCCTCTGCACCAGCGCATAGCCATGTCAGACGTGGAGCCTGGTGCCCGTGTCTCGACGCCCGTGAGCCTGACTGTCATGCCCGCTCTGCTAACGTTGCACAACGTGGCCGGTTCAGGGCAAAAAACGGCGGAGACACCAGAGGAAAGCCGAGAGGGAAGAAGAGGGGAGGAGGACTGGAGGAGAAAGAATTGCAACTGTCATCACAAACAAGAACCATCTGTCTCATTTGTGTAACTTGTTTTCTTTTAATATGAGAAGTATGCTGAAGAGATCTGGGAGTTTGAGAGAGGCCTGGGAGGGCCGGGCCCTGGGCTAAAGCCAGCCTTCTCCTGGGTTCCATGAGCAAGGGGCATTATTATCCAGCCAACCTGCACTATTAACCCTTCGTACTCACTCACACACTCGCAACACACACCAGCAGAAAGAGAGAGACAGAATTGGAAAACATTTAACCTGAGGTATGCAGAGGTACCTGAGGTTTAATTTGAACTATTAGCTGCCTGTCTGGGAGAAGAATTGGCTGGAAGAGTTATGTAAAAGAGTGAAATCACATCACTGTTATCTCATCACCTCTGATAGCTTCAGGATGTGCTTATTAGAGACCAGTGCTCCTGTGAGTTGTGAAAAACAAACGTCAATTAGGTAGCACATTAGCCAAATTGTACTCATGATGATGAATCATGATGTGATGAAGCTTGTGTGGTCTATGTATGTTGGGCCACAGTAATCATTGCTTTGCAGTGTTGATACATTACATGCATTTATGTTGATTTGTTGCATAAAAGTTAGTTGAACTTAATCTGCAGAGTTTCTTTGATTTGTATTACTAGGAGAAGCGTGTCCAAATGTCCTAACTGTCCACGTTCCCAACATAAAGAAGACATGATGATACATGATGATGAACTAGTTGGTTCCAGTAAACACTGTTTCAGATGTGTGTATATCAAAGTTTGTATTCGACAGGGAGAATCATTTTTTGTTGAAAACTGTCTCTATGAGTGCTATGTATTAAAATCAAATATCAAAATATCAGCTATGGGTACTTTAATTCCACAAATATTTGTACCAGCTTTCAGAAACTCGTATTTGTTGCATCTCAATTTCGACACACTCCCACACACACATATACAACACTAAGTGGTAAAGCCCTACTGTCAGCCTCTTGTCTCTTGTCTCGCCACAACTGCAGCAAACCGCAAAAGGCATTAAAGTTCTCTGACTGACGGACGGACTGCCTAACTGTACATCTGGCTGTCTGACAGACTGAGCAAACACACATACACACACACAAGCCAACAGACATTCCCAATCAGTGTGGCCACCACCACCCACCTCATCTAGGCCATCATGGTGGCTTAATGAAGGACAGATCCCCGCCGTCGCAGACCCACAGTGGTTAGGGTTACACTTTCCACAGAGGGGGAGCGGACTGGAACCGGCGTAAGTCAAAGATATTGCAGGAGAAAGAGCGAGAAAGCTGTAGGGGGGGTGGTATGATATTGATAGAGACAGAAGGAGGGGAAAAAGCTTGTGCCATGTGGTCTGCATTTCACTGTAATCCCTGTTCTAGCCCGGTGTTCCTGCCTCTGTTCCCTCTTCAGCCCAAACCCAATCAGGCAGCCGCTGAAACCCGAGCGGCCACTCTGGTTCTTCCCAAAACCAGACAGCCAGGTTCCCAGCGCCGCGGGAAACACATCCATTTATCTCTGCTTGATATACTGTACGCAGTGATATATGGTGCATAAATTATGTTTATAGGTGTCAGGGGTGCAGGGAAGGACCTCAGGGTGTAATGTACCTCACACAAACAGCACACACACACACCACACACACACCCACAAAATACTGCATGGTGCACACTGTGGCCACATAATAATGCAGCTGAAAGACACGGGAAATGGACGATTTTATTGAAATATGTGTATGTCTGTCAGCAGGGCTGTGAGTGTGTGTCTCAGAGCTTGGTGGTGGAATAGGATCTGCTCCTTTTCACTTTCCATCTCTCTATCCTCTCATGTTCTTTATTTTCCTTCTGGGCAATATTGTTTTTGTGGCATTCTTTCTCTCTCTCTTGCACATATACACAAACACACACAGACAACACGTAGTTCCTTTTGAAAGAAGCGACAACAGTCATTTTTGACACAGCATATATTCCATATTAACATACATTCATAGGCAGTATAGTCTTCTTCAGTGTATAAGTCTTTACAGATCTACAGTTTGTCTCTATAATGATAGCACGTTATTATAGGAAAGCTTGGCTTTATGGTGGTGGTACAAGACAACAATAGAGTCCTCACAGTGGCATGGGAAACCGTGTGTGTGTATGTGTGTGTGTGAGAGAGAGAGAGTGTGAGGAATGGGGAAAATTGAATATGTGGTCAGATGTTTGTTGTTGTGGGGCGAGGGCTCTATGTGCGCTTGGAGAGAAAGTGCTTCAGTCATCATGCATGGTGAACATGCTCGGCAACCCTCTGGCGGACCCCTTTGTGTAAGTGTGTGTTTACATTGTGTGTGTTTGCCGGTGCATGCATGTCTCTGTGTGTTTACTCGTGTTTGCATTAAGCCAACTAGCATTTGGCAGATGGTGACATGCAGGAGGGGGGGCCCCAAGATCAACATCAATCCAAATGAGCACGCGAGATTTTCACTATATGATGTTCTGACATGGTAACAAATCATTTCAAATCCAATCTGGAAACAGTTTTGACACAAGGTTTCTGGTTTCCTGTTGCAGGTAGCAGCTGTGGATGTCGTGTAGGAGCAAAGTGTGCTGGGTATGTGTGCGTTTTGTGTGTCTCATGCCCATCACCTGCCAGTGCTACGGGCTACAGAAAAGACAGGAAGCAGCTGACAGTGGCTTTCACCTGTCCATCATTATCCTCCCTCTGACAGAAAGAGAGAGAGTGTGTGTGAGTGGAGCAGCATCAGGGCATTGCAGGGGGCATAATAAATGACTCAACAGCGACTGACCCTCAGCCGTTTACGCTCAAATCACAGAAAGTCCGTCTGCGACACGTTCCTCTTCGTTGCTCAAGTCCGTCCTCTGACAGACTTGGCGTCTCCCTTTTTGACACCCAGCACTCAAAGCGAGTCCCCGAAGCAGCAGCAGCAAGGACAGAGGGCAAACAACCCTCCTCTTGACCCCACCCCAACCCCTTAACCCCACCCACCCATCTGCCCACCCATGGGTCCAGTTTGTCCCTTATTATCTCCACTCATCTGTCCCCTCCTTCTAGGTCCACCCCCTGTCAATCTCCTCAGTCTCAACAAATAAGTTAAACAATACAAAAATAAGAAGCATCAATGACAAAGCAAATATGAGAGTGAGGGAGGGAGACAGCAAGTGAAAGACACTCTCTACTTGAGAAGAAACAAACTGCCTCTGTAGCTTTGTAGGAAATCCCATGCATAAAACTATTGATATCCATGATGGTGGCATAAAATGAATAGGATGACATTTGACCTCTCAGCCACTCAGTCTGTTTCCGTTGACCAGTAGCAGGAGGGTGGGGTGGTTTCAAGCAGGAGAGGATGGAGCTTCACAAGTCCTCCTTGCTCCCTCTGGCCTTGGAGTCGGAGCGTGGGGCGTTTGTTTTGTTCATCAGCAGTGCCCTCTGTGTCCCCCACTCCCATCACCGGCAGGTGTGCATCTCTACCATTTTGCGGCACTGTTTGCATTTGACATAACAGCACCAGTGGAACTTACAGCTGCATCTGTCCACCACCTCCACTTCCTGTGTCTGGAAGCCACGGCCGCAGCACATCAGCTCGCAGCCGTCGATAGCCTTTGAGGTTCTGTTACACTGGCGGCCCACAGTACCCAGCATACCTGGCGTGCGTGGGTCATAGTCGCAGAAATCTGGACTGGGGTCCAGGTAGACCAGATCTTCATCTGTGTGAGGTTTGAACTGGGAGTTTCGAGGCACCAGGATTTTGGTGGTGCCCACCTTGCGCTGCTCCACCTCAGTGGCGCCGTCAAACTTCTCCTTTATGACGTTGCCCACCTTGCGGAAGGGAGGCATGGCTTTCCAGCAGGTCTTTACCTCACAGGAGCCTGACACACCGTGACATTTGCACTCCACACGCATGTGGGACAGGATGGCCTGCAAAGATACCAAAGAACATTAGGTTAACAGACAGAACTTGAAATAATGTGATTGCAATGCATAATATCCATAAAGACAAGCTTCTGTGGATAGCAACATCCATCTCTCAAACACTGGACTGTTTGTGCTTAAAGTAACAACAACAACACAATTTTCTCTTGCTACCAGAGCTGTAGATCTGAGATTTGGACTGGAGTCAGATTTGAGTCACAAAAATGGACTAGATTTTGACTTGACCGCTGTGAGTCTTAACATACTATATTTCAGACCTCAGCGCCTAAAGACTTGACTTGGATGGCTTGAGACTTAACTTGGAATGGTCTCATATCTTGAGACTTGACATTTGCATGTCTTGAATGACTTCAAACTTGATTTAGACATATCAGGAAAGATTTACAACTTGACCTTCAAAGATTTGAGACTTGACTTTTACTTGTCTTGAATAACTTTAGACTTAACTTGGACTTGTCTCTACAATTCTACAATTTCATTTTGCAGATGCTTTTATCCAAAGTGACAAACATTCAAATCCCAATGGAACAGCCATTGGAGGCTATTCGGGGTTCAGTATCTTGCCCAAGGACACTTCAATACATAGGGGGGCCACAGGGGCCAGGGATTGAACCACCAACCTTCTGACTGGTGGACAACCGCTCTACCTCCTCAGCTACAGCCGTCTCAAATAACATCTTACTCTGATACTGAAATACGCAGACCCCGAAATGACTCTTTTTCTTTTTGTTTTGCATTACTTTAAAAAAAATTCCATTCCTTCAAAATACATTATGCATTCCCTCTGATCCACAGAAAAAGCCTCAACAATGATTTCATGGTTACTGTTAATAGGAACAAAAATGCAGCCGGGGTCCAAGCAACAGGCACGTCAGCAGTCACAGGTTCAACCAGCTTCAGTTGTGGTGAAGTAAGTAAGTTAGTCACTGTATTCTGTCAGAGCTCAGCCTTTTCAAAGGAGTAATGAGCAATAAAAGTATCTAGTGTCACATCGTCTTCCCTTTCTGTAGTATCTTTGTATATTTCTATAAACTGGTAGTGTGAACTAATGTACTATTTTCTAACTATTTTTATAGATCAGGTGCAATGCAAAACTTACTGCAAGGGCATGCAAAAGTAGTCCAGAGACAAGAAATCCCTCAGTGACCCGCTGGTGTCTCCGTACTACAAGAAGTGCAGTACAAAAGGGCACATTTTATATCTAGGACAACGAGTTACCTTTCTCCCAGCCTCGTTGTTGTGCAGATTCATGAGAGCCCGGCTGGAGGACTGGCCTTTACTCCTCTCCCTCACATCCACAAAGGACTGAGAAAATGCCACTCCATAGGCAATGTTATCACTGCAGCCCGACCACTGGAACCCTGTGAGAAGATATTAAGATAGAGACAGGAGGTGGTCATCTGCATGGCACTGCCATCAGCCTTTAAACATTGTAGAGGCACTACTTTTAAAAGCTATTTCGCAGCCACATTCAGTATGTGTGTACTGATGGTAGTAATGTGTGACCCTGTATTCCTATTGTTAAAAATATGGCTACACACTCCAGGATGAGACGGCATAATTAATTTGTCTGGCCCTATCAAAATTGAACAAATATTTAAAATGTGACATTATTGAATCCTTATTATTATTGCATTAAAATGTACTGGATCATTTGGTTCTCCTGTTTCCTGTGCATGTGTGTGTGTTTGTGTGAAGGAGAGAGACCTACCCTCTGGACTGACTCCATGTACATTGTGGTCACAGCCACATTTTTCCAGCTCTCCGCTGCTGCAGGCCCTTGTGACCGCAAACGCCACACTGGCTGCTGAGATGGCATACACAAAGGCCGCCTCACGGGTGCCTAACACACACATACACAAACACAGAGACACACAGACACAAACACACGCAGTCATATTGTTTCATTATGTAACTGAAAAGACCTTCTCATTCTGAATGGCAAAAAAACTGTGCATACAAAGATAAAGAGTGTATTAAAGTCAAGGGGAAGGAGGCCAGATGTTAACATGCAGGAGCTGCAGGAGCCAATACAAATGGAAACAAGCTAAAAAATGTCAGGATATTTTAAAATGGCAGGAAATAATCCACATCAGATCTGCTTTGGAAACAGTTTTAAAGTGGTATCAAAGACATTTAGGTCAGGTAGAAGACTTGACAGATAAGCTTTGTTTTTAGTGTCAGTCAGTATTGACAGAAAGGTGTATTAATTTACCCTGGGTGACCACTTTGCCGAACACAGGCATGGTCTCCAGAGTGGAGCAGTTCCAGCGACGGTTGCGAAACTGGAACTGGCACTCGTCTATGGCCAGCTGGGCTCCACGACGCACCGCATCCATCACCTCCACACTGCGCTTACAGATCTGAACCTGGAGCAGAGACGCACACGAGCTGCATCAGCCACAAACACAGTACACTCCCTAACAGAATACTATTAGATCCACTGATATTTCATAAATATCACCATGAATATCTGTACCTAATGTTCTGCCAATCCATCTAACAGTTGTCAAGCTATTGTACAAAAATCCTACAATGTCAACTGCTGTTGGCTGAAGAGGAAAAATCAAGGGATCACAAGTCATAAGGATTCATGCCCTGAGGATCATGAATGAGACTACAACATTTCATTTGAATCCTGGAACAAACTGGAGCCATGGCGCATGTCTAGGCGCAGGAGTAGCATGGCTAAAAAATACAAAAAAAAGGTCCACACTCCTGAATCAGTTTGATTGTTCATTTTATTCTGTTCTCAATGTCAAATTTGAGCTCATGTAGTCTTTTTTGTCATCCATATTGGTTGGAAACAGTTTTAGAATTGCCCTTATGGCACACTATAATACAGCTTTGTGAATGTTTGTATGATATGCTTTTGGTTGATAGACTTATGAGATTTAATGTTGGGAAGGACCCTCTGAGTCTTGAGGCGGGTTTGATGATGCCTCTGACCACATCTAGCCGTTTAGTGTTGACTGACACTCATTGTTGATGAAGGTACTTAATCATGAAACTGAAGAAGGCCCAGCTGAAATGCCACGTCGACATTTTCTTTCCCCTCTGCTAAAATCTAACACGGGAAACTGAATAATAGAAACAATCTAACACACAGTTATAATTCATTCTTGTCAGTAGGTAGAGGTGTGTACCTGTCTCTGTATGAGGCCTCGTAACCTCTCACATGTCTCTTCATCCCTGATACTTCCCACTGACGACAACTTGGCCAGGTACCTGGGAAAAAAAAAACACAACAGGATCTCTTTAGAGTGCAGAATTAGCAAAAGAACATCCAGGAGAAGAAGCTGAAAGTACCAAATCTGTTATCTCTAAAGTGGCACAAGGTGGGATACAAGTATGATAGAGGTGCAGCACAGTCACAATTAATTGCCCCTTCAAACCCAGGATGATCGAATTCGACGACATCATTCAGATGAAGCAGAGCTTGTGTGGCGGTTTTGTTCCCATGACGTTGTGGGAATGTTTGGGATAAATGCCTGGTTGTGAGGACACTGAGAGGAGGGAAAGTGGCTTATCATACACACCACCTCCAGGCCAGACAGGTCAGGGAGATATACTGCACACATACACACACACACACACGTGCACATAATAAGATGTGTGAGAAAATGTGATCAGTCTGGATGGCCTGACCCTCACACATCCACCTCAGCTCACTTCAGTCTCATATCTCCAGCCCCAGCTGCACCTTACAGAAATAGGTTTTCTCATAAGCCGGCAGTGAGTCTCTCACAGAGGGAGCAGCCCTGACTATGTACTGTCTACACTCCTCAAAGTATACTCATTTCATCAAATGTTGAGTCTGAGAATTGTACTTTTTTCAAACACTGGAACTCCACAAGATAAATCCTTTCTCCTCCTCTTTCTTTGACAGAAATGCTTGTGTCTTCGAACATGGGACACAAAAAGACAGATCACCCTTTTTTTTTAATGCAGCATCAAACACATTCAAACTGCTACTGTAGGCAGTTGTCTACTTTTTTGGAGCATGGCGGGTAACTAGTAATTCATGGTCTCAAATTCATGCAAATTCTTTCTTATTCGTGCTAATAGATAGAATCAATAGAAGAGAATAGAAACAATCTTCTTGTCTCAATATCAGAAATAAAGCAAATCGTTGTATTTCCAAAAATGATTAACTATTTCTTTCAGGGGTGGCAAAGAAAACACAGTGTTGTTTTACAAAATCTAACGTATATTCAAGTATTCACATCCAAAAAAAAAAAAAAAAAATACAGCATTAAAGAGTCCCCACTTTATCTTGCTCTATATGAGGCCACACAGTGGTACATGCTCACCTAAATTATAGGAAGTAAAGCTGACATCCAATGTGAAAAGTAGCAGTCTTGGAGATAGAGATAAATGTATGAATGTGATTTGCTATGAAGGAATGAATGTAGTATTTGCAGGCTCCTCCATGCAGTGCACAGAGTTTGAATATCAAAATGGCTTTTAATAACAAAGTAAAGACAATGTCCAACAAGATTAACTTTTAGGCTACCGTTCTGTACAAGTAGACATGTTGTTCCTTAAGGTTTCTCAAGCTTGTTTTATGAGTCCTGGGTTATGAGTTCTCAAGACCACACATACCTCGGTAAAGCCCTGTTAGCCCGTCTCAATCAAGTGGTGGCACAGGTCCAGACAGCAGAGAATTCTGCTGTCAGATTATTGACAAAGCTCAGATACACAGCAAAAACGTTATGCTCCCAAATGCTTGCACCAGCTGATAAAAATGGATATGAACAAAAAGGGTTAATAGAATCCTCATTATTTATTTCAATATGTAGAGATCAACTATCAGCTGTGTCTCAGCTCATTTTACTCAGCTTGGGAGGTGAACAGAGAAGCAGTTACAACTTTAACATTACTGCATTAGTTCTTTTTGCAAATTCAAAATAAATGTGGTAGTATAATTAGTATATCATCTCTCCAGAGGTCAAACAGCTCCTCCTCTCCTCCACCCTCTCATCTCCTCCTCTCAACAGTTCAGATAATCTCTTTCTCTCTGTCTCTTTGATGGCCTTCCTTTTCTCTTCCCTCCAGACTAGCGCCAGCATTTAGCACTCGTCGCCGTGATAACCCTGCTCTCTACCACTCCACCACATCTCGGCCACATCCGCTCACATCCACCCTCAGGGGTGACCTCACTCTCTCATAAGGGTGACTCAATTTCCTCAGGAGCGCCACCAGAGCCCCCATCCTTCAACAGAGTGTGTACAGTGTTTTCACATTATGAAACTCTTGTTTAAAGCTGCACTAATCAATATTTTTAAATATTTTTTTTTGGCATTTCTGCTTTAATATGATTGGCTGGAAAGAGAGCCAAGAAAGGCAAAAGAGAGCCACAGAATATTTAATTATTGGCAATGGAAAAAAATGTGTCAGGGGTCGCTTGTAGTGGCAAGCCCCCAACAATAAGCACCCCTCTCTGCATCCTTACCATCTTTTAGCTCACTGAGAAAAGAATCTCCACCTGTTTGAAATGAATATAATTCGGTCTTACTCAGTTCTCAGTTGCTCACAATCTAGTGGACCATTGAAGACATCTTATACAGGATCTTGGGTCTGTCACCTTAAAGCAGCTATGATGAATATTTTTTACAATAACAAACAACCAAATAACAATGTGACAATGTTTCACCTCAGCGTCACAGATTTTATGGATATGTTCTTTACTGGTTTAATTCAGTCTCACTGCTCTCATAACGTCATTTTCGTCTGTTGCTGTTTGCAGAGAAAATGCTCTAAAACACACTGTATACACTGCCTGCTCAGCACCAACACATAGACAGACACATTTAGAGAGTAAAGCTGGTGAGCACAGAGGAGCCAGACATGTCCCTCAGGATTTGGTGGAGACCAAAAACAAAGATAAAAGATAGCTAAAAATGGTGGCCAGAAACACGAGTCCAAATATACTCTGTATTGGCCTGATGTGTAAATAAGCTGTTTGCGAGCAAGTTTACCACATCAGCTTAAAGGGCGATGATGTGTTCACGACTTGTTTGCAGTTGAGGCGTCATGTGAGAGAGGGTGAGGGATGGGACCACAGGGGATCGTATGTCTTCTCTTACTGGCTCGGTGATGTCAGTTACAAAGCAATACTTATCTAAAGTTTGTTCACAGTAGCCATCATGAGCTACTGTTCATACCAGACCAATGAGGCTGCAGCAGGAAAATCCAGAGTGTTTTCAACTGAGCAAGGCTGAGTTTAATTGTTTGTGAATTGACCTTTTCATTGGTAAGCAGAGGAATGTGTTATTTCTTCTTTTAAAAGTTACACACTGCTGCTCAACAAACCTGGCAGGAATAAAACACCCTGGTAATAGAAGTGCTTCTACTAAGATGTGAGAAGCGTTTGAAAGTGATTTCACCATGAGGGACAATGATATGAAAATATGGAAAGATAACAGCAGTGAGAACACATTTCAAAATCTCTGAGACATGGACATGGAGCTGCAGTGAACCCCCACCATCCTCGAGCTCTCTGTGAGGTTATTTCTCCTCTAAAATCTACAGGTCCTGCCCCTCCTCCCGACGGTGGACGGAGTCCAACTCTGCCCCGCGCTGATTTGCTCCATTTCAGTTGCGAGGCTTTCATCAAAGCCATGTGCGGCGTTTGATCCCTCTTTGTTGTGCAGCGTAGCCTTGGGCAGGGAGCTACGTTTGGGTGGAGGCATCCAGCTGGGAGACCATCAGACAGCGATAAAAACAACCCACGGAGAAAACACAGGACGACAGTAACCTGCCACCGCATTCACACAGACAAGGATGGCGTCCCGCTGGCCCGACATTCACCCTGGAAACATTTAATAAATATTGGATAAGCTGTTATTCAGGTGATTTTCTGGATGTATGTGTGTGTGTGTACATGCGTGGGAAAAGATCAGCACAGGCCTTGGGCCAGTGTGTGTGAGCGCTCTGTCTCACTTTATCTGTCCGTTCTGCTGTGTATTCCCTTCGCTTCTCAGAGACAAGGTTAACAAAACACCTCAGTGAGGAGACAGATGAGTCGAGCCGTAGAAGGACACAGCAACAGACGCACACGTTAGTACTTGTGAGAACCCTCGCTGACACAATCCATGCAGCCCCTTACTCCAAACTCAACCATCACAAATAAATGCCCAACATAACCGTCACCATGACCTAAACCGAAAATGTCCTCACTCCCAAATACTAAAACTCAAATTTGTTCTCACAAAGATAGTACACATGACATACACATGCATAAAAACACACACACACACACACCATTTTCCCACATCTCATCCTCATTCCTCTCCCTCTCCTCTCCCGGTCTCTCTGGCCTCTGGTGGTTGCGTGCTTAAATCCCAGGGACCTAAGCCCAGTGGAGCCAGTGGTGTTGTGAAGGCTGCGATGTGTAATGCAACACAAACACACAGCGGCCTGCGAACGCACCACAGTCCAGGTGGAATGCTCCATACCTCCCACTCAGAGCCCCCCACGGCCTCATGGGAGGCTGAGACTGAAAATAAGAGATAATTCTAAACAGAGGAGATACAGGTTGTTATCTCGAGACAGGAAATAAAGGCTGACATAAAAACGGTGAATACCACACAAAAACCACTTTGGAACTACATTTTCAATTTCAGCTTCAATATGTCGACACTGATGAGCTGTTCAGCATAAAATCAACAACAATTTTGATAATCAGCTAATAGTTAATTCAGATGTAGCAAATACTCAGAGGTTCACTTGTAGCCTTCAGAGCTTCAATCTGAATGAAGACTGAGATGCAGTTGAAACCTCTGAATGCTGGTAAGTGAACCTTTGAGTTTGGATTCTTTTATTACATTAATTGTTAGAACAGAAGCTCCAGATTGCACTTCTATTTTCTAATGGGTAAACTAACAGTTGGATAATTTGGGAAATAAATGTATTGCTTTCTTGCAGAGTCAGATAAGAAGATCAATACAACTCTCACGTCTGTGTCATAAATGTTAAGCTAGATCCAGGAGACAGTTAGGAAACAGCCAGCCTATAGTCTTCTTCTACTGGTAACAGAGGTTCAACAAACCTGTAACTCCTAAGCTCACTAATTAACACAATACATCTTGTTTGTTTAATCTGTACAAAAACTGAAGCGTGCAAACTTATTCTTCAAACAAACTGCATGTGCAGGATTAGTTCTTGGTGTCCTCAGTGATTCTCATTGAACTCTCAGCAGGAAGCAAATTTGGCTTCTTAAATGTGAGGATATGCTATTTATTATTTTTGTTTGTTTGTTTTGTAGGATTTTAAACTGACTATCTTTGGACTGTTGCCAGACAAATAAGCAGCTTGTAACATCTCTATTGTGTCTGGCAACTTGTGAAGCTTGAGAGCTTTTGCGAACCTTTGTCATGTTTTTTTCCTTTTGTACTAAAATCAAAAATTCCTATTTAAACCCTGTATTTGTCTGCCTCCCATGGTGCAGGCTTTACTGCCTCTAATCGATCTGACCAATCAGTTTAATGCTGTTTTTTGATTGAATATACTGGCTTTTTTTTCAAGTATAAAGTCAGCTGAAATGAGGGCAAAGGAAGAGAAATTTGGGACAGTAGAGGAGAGAGACGTTCAGAGGAGGGAGGGGATACAGAGGCTGGACACATCTGCATGACAGTCTTGTGCTTCAGTAAACCTAAAGTAAAGTCTCAGCGTTCCTGCACATGTACACACACACACACACAGAATGACACAAATGCTCTCAAACTGTAGCACACTTTCTGCACCTCCATCATCTGTAATGTGTATTTATATGAAAATATCCTCATGTTTACCTTTCCAGCACTGAGCACACAGCAGAGGTACACAGTGACAGGTAAATATAGCACGGATGGGAAACGCAAGGAGAGAGCTGCAAGAAAGAGAAACTTCTTTTCTACCCAGGCACTGTGCACAGGCCTTAAAAGAGCTAACAGACCTGAAAGCAATGCCGCAACATGTTACTGTTGAGTTTTTGACTTGATGCATGGACAATGTTTTTCTTTAGTTTCAGGCCAAGAGGGAAAAGTGCTCCTTACATTTGGTATGAGAAGAGAGCCAACAGGCAGCAGAGATTTAAATTACTCTTAAAGACTGCGGTCTGACCTGAGCTAACCCTCCCTGTCCCCTCTGCAATGGACACCTACAGAATGTAAAATACGCAATGGCCTGTAGAGGGCACTATTCTCTCAGTTTATCCTTAGCCACCTACGATGACCCGCAGCAGTAAACTGCTTGCTCTCCTCCCTTCTGAACCTTTTTGTGGCTCTCTTGATGGCTCGAGATGATCAGACCGCTCTGGACAGCCTGTGTCGTGCCACGTGTCAGTTCAAATTGTTCTGGAGAAAACACCTCTGTGGAAGGCATGATGCTCTGGTTAACCCTTTATAGGGCAAGTGACTATTTTTGGTAATTTCCGCACAATTTACAAAAGTGAAAAATTGTGAAAGATTTTACAACAGAAATAAAGTTTTGTTATGTCCTCCAATATCACCCTGAGGTTGAGTTTTTGAATTATTTCAGTGAGTGCCCTATAAAGGGTAAAGTGCCCAAAATACAGGAAGATGGAGAAGGCCTTGTAAACCTGTGTATTTAGTTTTCACTTTTCTAAAAGTTATGTTGTTGGAGTTATATCTATAGTACTAAACCACCTTCTGGTACATTATTCCATAAAGACAAAGAGGAGGAATAGGAATCTTAATACTATAGATTTGCATTTCTAGCATCTGAGTAATATCAGCAAATCCATATGCCTTAATATGCCACCTTAATGAGAGACTGGTGTGCATTGTCAAACTGACCTGCACATCCAAGAAAAGCTGACGCCAGACATCTATTATGATGTCGATAATTTCCAATAAAAGACAAATTGGTCAAGGGGAGCTTCAAGAGAAGAAAAACAAAACTTCCTAATTTTGACCAACTCTAACCTCAGACTGAACCTGTCTGACAGTGTTCAAGTCTATGTCCTGTGTCAGAATCACTGTCTTAGCAAGTTTTCTCTCCAAAATATATGGATGATGGACTGAGGCTCTCAAACACCAAAGTGAAGAGCACACTTCATCTGCACAGTCCTATGTTAATCTGCACTGAAAGGCAACATTTTCAACACAGCTTAATTAAGATTAGTGTGTTTGGCTTCAAGTTGATGTTTAAGTTGTATATTGCATTTTAAATTGTAAGTGACAGAGTAACTTTAACAATAGGACATCTGTTTTTATTGAAACTGTTTTAGGAAGGATGTTCATTCTGGACAATGCAGTTTGTGCTGAGGTTGAGCTGTATTGCTTTATACTCATTGAGGTCTCATTGTCTCATTGATATAAATATAATGGACAAAATAATAGAAACACCTGCCAGAAACTAAACATTAGGATCTTCATGAAAGGAAAATTTATTGCAGGGCTGTTGATTTAAACTGCATTAGCTTTAGCTAGACATACCTAATAAGCTGGCACCTGAGTCCATATAGCACAAAGAAATGCAAGAATGATGAGGTCTAGGTGTATTAGCCTTGGACACCGGCATCATCACATGAGGAGTCACTTTCCTTCAGTAACATTGACCACATTGTTTTATTTGTCTAAATCTTACTGCTGTCCAGCTGTCATGCTTGTTGTTGGAATAATAAAATGTAAAGAATCATTAAAATTATCTGGGGGTCACAGAGTCAGATCAAAGGTTTGCTTGCAAGTTGCAGAGCAGGGTTTTATGTAAACGCTAACCTGCAGCTGACAGATTGTTCTTGAGCTCAAGTCACATGAAATATTCAAATATAATATTAAAAAATACAGTGATCAAGTAAAAACCTAGACAAAAAGAAAGAAAATACATAGGATTTGAAAAACAAACTCTGCTTTGAAATACTGAATGCCAAGCTTTTGGGAATGAGAGCTATGTACAAGTAATATGTAATCTATAGGCCGTATTCTTAATCAGGAGTCTAATGAATACATAAAAAAAACTCTTTCTTTCCCAAGGAATAAAATTCCTTCAAAGCTTATGAAGCAAAACATCAAAATGAAAAAAGAAAGCAGTGCTGACATGGAGCGGCTGGTTCAGAGGCCTGCGGCTGCTGGTGGTGGTGATAACGAGTGGGCGTACTGTATAATTGTATGAAGGACAACATGGATCTAATTTTGAGTCATAATGCTCAAAATAGCTCTAGTGTTATAATAGTGACAAATAAAATAAATGTAAGTGGGAGTCAGTCCCTTCACAGGAAAGAATGAAAGATAAGAAGGAAGGCAGGATGCAAGGGGGAGAAAATGGAAAATGGTCAAATGGGATCATTTAAAGTAAAACAGTGAGGGAGAGGAGAAGCGGAAGCACAGCAGGGAGACAGTAAAGTGATGAGAGGGTCAAGAGGTAGAGGTGAAATTTATCTGATGAGTTCAATTAACACAGTTATGGAGCAGCTAGAGACTCACACTACTACAGATTGTGTGTGTGTGTGTGTGTGTCAGTGTGCCCACGCGTGTGTCTGGGTGTATTTATATGCTGCTGGCTCCACTAGAGCTCATTTCCCCCTAAAAATAACATGCTCTGCCAACACCACAACCCTCACACACACACACACACACACACACACACACACACATACTCACACACACACACACACACACACACACACACACACATAGACACACAGATACGCAAAAACACACTTTCACACACATTTGGGAAAAGAGGCAATAAAAGCCATGAAATTAACCTCCTGCCTGGTGTTAGTGCAGTGGCCCCAAGAAGCTAGGAATCAATTAGTATGTGTCTGTGTGTGTCAATATAATCAATCCAACCAGGGTCTTCAGCCTGTTTTAACAATCCTCAAATTCTTTATGTTTTCTGTTGTTTCTGTCTATAAAGGTCTCTCAGGTGGTGTTAACAACAGCTGCAAACAGCTGTTTCTAACTGCAGGCAATAGATGATTCTTGTTCCATGTACCTGTGACCATTCACGTGTTTAGGTAATGTTACCTTATTAGCTAGCTCACCATGTAGCTAAAACTGGCACAACATGCATCATACTACAACAGTTGTGAATGGTTTTGCAGAGCTGGGTTTGGTAGGACAAAGATGACAGGCATGCAAGATCTTATCAGCTTCTGAGTAAGCAAGTCTCTGTATCTCAGTAGAACATCATCCGTTTGCAGGGTTTATGGAAAACTGGAATATGATTTCTCAAAACACAAAGTGTAGCTGAGACTCATTGGGAAAGTCATCAGGCTTGCAGGTATTTGGTCATAAACCAAAGCACTGGACAAATTGAATGTTTGAATTGACAGTGGGACTAGTCAGAGATCACCAGGATTCATCCTCTGGGAACCATGATTGTCTATATAGGAATTCAGTCTGGAGCAAAGTGCTGGACGCTCCAGCGGTCATGCTGGCATGAAGCCGTGCCACCAGCTTCCACAAGTGTTAGCCACATAACGTTTTTAAAGGCTTAAAAAGCTAACGTCTGTATTGGATAGATATGAAGATAAGCTCACTTGTAAAATTGAAATCATTCATGTGCAGCGGGCAGGTTTGGACATGCACCATTTACACTCCTGCTTACTATTTACACAGTTAACACACGTGCATCAACTGTGTGTTGTACACAAGTCTGTATTCATAAAGAGCTCTCTGTGTGCAGGGTTAGAGTTTTCAGCACGGTTCTCACCTATCTGGTACTAAGCCATCACCACTGAGCAGTATGCCCTACTTTAATGCTTTTACAACTCCTTCAACTTTTCATTTTAAGACTATGATGAAATGTGTCTGGAGTAAGTCACTTTAAGGGGTAAAAAAATGAATTTGCTTCTCTATAAACTAAAGTCAAGCATGTCAAGAATGTTACCTTAAATATACTTTAAATTTTGTTATGTGCTCTTCCATTAATAATCAAAGCATTTACACCTGGACAAGGACTTGATTCAAAGGCTTATATCCCGTTTCTTTAGCTTATATTTGACTACATTTTGCAAATTGGCACAATTAAACCACAATTATCAATTACTTTAATAACTGAAGAAAACTTGATGATTCCCAGGCGAGTTCTGGAGTCATGACTGACATCTTTTGCCTATGATTTCAAAGCAGATTCATAGAAATTTATTCACAATGGACATCTGAGATATTCCCTGAAAGTATGTCACTGAATGTAAAAATATGCGTATCATGCTTGTGTTCAGATTTGACTTACTCATCAAAGACATAGTGTGATTTCGAAGTAAATTACAGCAATTGTGTGCTTCAATATTTCAAGTACTTCGATTGCCTCTGTGAGTTGTGTGTCATTGCCACTGCCTCTGTTGGAAGTGCTGACCATGTTACTGAGTGGGCCAAAGTACAGTAATGAACTTCCAATTCAGGCACACATCTGTCGCTTTCATTTCAGCAGTATGTATGTGCATATGATCGAGATATAAGGAACATGAGGGTGCATCTAACAGGAGCTGCAGTATACATTCAGAAATGCAATCAGCTGTTCACAGCCATTGTTGCCCACGAGCGCAAGCCTACCAACATGGCTGCCACAGGGTATGTTATGTCTCCTAAAAGCCCCGTGCACCTCTCTGCGGATCTGCCACAACTGTCTCTCATCTTTCAGCGACCCAGGTGTTTCCCCGTCAGCTCTCCTGGCGGTAATCTGGTCGTCCTGAGCGACTCCCCGTGGCTCCAAGGGTGTCACGATAATTGTACACACTCCGGTGACAAGAGGGCTCGAAATAACATGCCGCAGCTTTACCACATTCGTGTGTGTGTGCATGTGTGTGAAAGGAGTGTGAGGCGCCAGCGTGTATTGCAATGCCAAGGTCTCTGCTTTCTCCTGTTACCCATCAGTTGCCCTCTTGTTAGCGCCTCACCATGGCTGTCCAGAATATATGCATGTATGTTCGCACTTAGACACTCACTATGAAAGGCAAAGACAGACCAGGGTGTGTGTTTTTTATTGTACAGTTTGTAAACAGATATCGATGATGTGCTGCTCGGGAGTTTTCTGTGCCGCCATGACGCTACTGACGAGATGTAGCGCAGGAATGGATGAGTGTATTTGGTTGTTTCGAGGGAAAAGCAGTTTTATTCTGCCTAAACCAGAACTATAATAATATGAACTTCCAGCCATGTTTATTACCATAATCTGGTTGCTTTGCTGCTGTATCTCTTGCTCCATGTTGACAGTAGCGAATGGCATCCAAACTTGAGCCCACCGTTCCCTCCTGAAAGAGAAGTGTTTAAAAAGCAAACACTCAACTCTTTCTAGGCTTTAAAGGGCACGAGCTTTCTCCAGCAAATAAATGAGGATTATAATCCTCTCTCCGGAGCAGATTCATGACAGTTTAGCCAAACAAATAAATGAAACAAAGGCCACTCTCGCCAGATGTAATCCTTCTTTTGTCACGGCTGTGGTGAGAGTAATTATTTACAACCACCAGTGTTTTACTTTTTCTTAGGTCAGTATCAAAGTTTTTCTTTTTCACTCTGTAAGTAACTTCTGAAAACAATGACATGTTAGACTGAATATTAATATTGAAAATATTATTTTTAAAAAAAGTAATGTCGAAACAAGACAGCACTCTAATTTCATGTTGGCACTGTGTCATACCACCAATCTGCTCATTAGATGCCCAGAGTCATCAGGTTTCATGTTGAACCATGTATGTTTGTACCAAATTTCGTTCCAATACATCCAATACACGTGGGCATATTTCACAGGATGTGGGAGAATGCTGACCCGCTGCACTAGATGAAAAGTCATTAGGATTCATCCTCTGGGCACCATGAATATCTATACAAGATGTCATGACAATCCATGGATTAGTTGTTGAGATAGTTCAGGCTGGATGAAAGTGGTGGACGGACAGACTGATCAGCAGAGCGACACTGTCGTTGCCATTTAGAGCCATGCAACTAACTTTTGCTAAAAATTAAAGATAATGGTAGGAATAATTGATCATCCCCAAAAATGATTGAAACCACTATATTATATTGTACAAAAACATGTGTTACACATGAGTGTTTGATAGAGTTTGATAGAGTTGTTAGTCACAAATATGTAGTCATACTAACAGCACGGCTCGAGGGATAGCAATGTTGGTCAGTCACTTGGTCCATCCATTACTTTGGTCCAGACTGAAGTATCTCAACAACTATTAGATGGATTGTCATGAAATGTAGTACAGACATTCATGACCACCTCAGGCTGAATTGTAATAACTTGTGGTAAAGTAAACTGGCGATTGCCTGACTTGTCATCTAACACCACCATCATGTCAAAAAGAATTTTGAGCATTTTCACACCTTTATCACAGACACTACTGAGGAGACTGAACCAGTTGATTCAGCAATGCCCCAAAATGACGTGACTTTGAAGTGACAAAGCCCTCAATCAGCAACAGGAATCCTGATTTTTTTCCATTAGGAGCAGAAGAGGAAGTCAGGTGATACTATCATAGAAGGACAAACAGGAGGAGGTCTGGGTGGATGGAAGAGTTAACTACTAACACTACTTAATTCATATCAGTCTGACCTGAATGAAGTGCTAACGTTAACCCAAACCATGATCTTTACCAAAGCCTAACCAAGTCTCTTTGTGCCTAAATCTAATCCAACACCAGACACATCACATTCCTGCTGCCTCTCTGTTTTCATCTGTGTGTGAGTGCACTGCACTGTAAGTGTCTGCCATTCTCCTGCAGCCAGTGTGGTAATTACGGAGTGTGTGCCACTGTTGGGGAAGATGCCAGCTTGCTTAATCAAAAACAAATGACACACACACACACACACAGAAACCGAGACACGCACACATACAGGGCAGACCTGGAGCAGCGTGCAGGTGCAGCAGAACCAGTTGGAGCAGGGCGAGAGGAGGAAGAGGAGGAGAAGGAGGAGGGCGATGACGGATAAACTAATGAAAAGTCGCATTCAAATCCCTATTCGGCAGCGGGACACTAAACGTGACTCAGCAGCCATTGAGATTTGGCAAAGCGATCGCATCCTGGCTCACGGGCTAAAGGTGACAGGCACAGGCAGAGCTACAGGTGAGGTAAACAAACAGTCCGGTTCAGGCTGCCGTTTATTGTGACGTAAGCACTAAATTATGCCCATTATCTTCTGAGTGTTTTCATGACTAAAAGTTAATGACTTTAGCTATAAAAAAAAAGAGAAAATAGAGAAAATGCCTGTCACAGTTTCTCAGAGCCCAAGGTGACATATTCACATTGCTTTTTTTTTAACTGACTGGAGCTATATCATTTCTAAACCATAATGTTTAGTATAAATTTACAGTCTTACAAATACTGGGTATTTTTCCAGCTTGGACCATAGCCTCCAGGTTTTCAATATAAAATCACTTTTTTATTAATGGGGTGTGCAAAATGTAATCTGCTTTATCGAAAAGTTACAAGAGGCATAAACAAACAGAAGGACCTAATTAAAGTGGGAGACTTTAAGTAAAGGGGCACTCCGCCAATTTTAAAGGACAATCAGTTTTCTATTCATAAGGACGCTACTCAGCCTGTGAAACAGTTGTATAATGTCTTCTGGCTCTGGAGCTTTGTCAAGTGTGACAAAAAAAATGTGAGTTGTTATTGCTGTAAAAAGTAAAAGAAAAAAAAAGCCAAAACTCTCTTTACTGATTAATTCATGCAGCCTTTGAGACATTTCTCAGTTGGGAACCCACTTCCCTATATATGTCCTCTTAAATATATGAAGCCACATGAGCCTGAAAACACCACATCCACCACAGATATGAGATTAAACAGACCTTTCTTAGAGCTCTGATGCAAACTCAGTACGATGATGAAGGTCATTAAGTACTTTACTTCCCTTCTTCACGAACGATGACGAGAGTAGATTATTTTGTTGGTCTGGCTAATTTATCAACATGTATTGAAACATTAAAGCCAAAAATGTAATATGACACATAATTTATTTTATGAGACTTGTCACACAAAACCATAATAAGCGCACATCATAGAAATGAGTCTCCACTCTGACTCTGTGCCTGTTTTGAATGGGCTCTCAGGCAACTGAGCGATGACAGCATATTGTCATAAACAAATAAAACACAAACACATTCTTACCAGTGCTCATGACTATTATAACAGCAACATGACTAGGCTGACCCCAGAGCTGAGGAGGAGAACTGATCTAATTAGCACCACTATGCATAATATCAAAATATCAATCGTTGTTTGTCAGAGTGCTGGAGAAGAAAGTCTGACATTGTCTTTCACTGTGCCTTAGATTATGAAACTGCCCACATATTTGCTAAAATATAGACATTAGCTCGTCACAAGCGGCAGATGACATTTGACACATTTCTGCTTCCAGACAGAACATTAAATATCATTCTGTAATGTAACAACAGCCATTACAAATTGATTCCGAACAGCCTCAGACAAGCCGATGGATCCCACCTTGTTTGACAGAAATATTTGATTTACAGTCCAGATAAAACATAGTTAATAATAGTGACATGTCAGTTGCATTGAAAAGATGGCTGAGATGTGAGAGATGAAGAGAAGGAAACAGCGGTGATATAGAAAGATGTTCATCTGACTAACAATTGTCATGAACAGTCCTGTCCAATCACGTGCTGCCGAGTCAAGCTGCTCTGTACATACACTTGGTTAGCTGTCCCGCGTTTTATTGTCCTGGCTAAAAACTATAATCTCTCTCTAAACTGCTTCCCATCCTTTGACCCTGACTGTGCCTGCCGCTGCGTGGAGGCGAAACTGAAGCGCGAGGGATTGTTGAGGACCGACACACAGTCCACACAGATTCTCCTGAACAGTGCAATCCCGTCGAGCAGACTGGCAGCTCGGCAGCCTGCCTGTACATGCCTGCTCTGTGCTGCTGTCACCACGCCTTCAGCCCCAAACAGCACAATTACCCTGCACCCAGTGACAGAGTTCAAGGTAGACGGTGCTGTTTGGCGAGGCTGTAATTTGATTTCTTCTGATGAATCTGTCAGTGATATCGGTTAGGTCGTCTGCAGCCCGTCCTGATGTCAATACAAAAGGCTGCAGTGATCCCATTGTAAATCTTAGACAGGTATTAATAGAGGGAAATGAGTGAAATAAAAAAATGCAAAAATGAAAGTTAACATCCAGTCACTATTATGCATCGCAGCCACAGTTTAAGTTCCTGTGGGAAGATTATAAAAGTAGAGAAATGTGTCGTATAATAATAACGTTAGGTAGGCCTATAATTCATCCCACCGGAGCCTCGATTCTGCGGAAGGGAGCAGAAAGGTCCTCCCTAAATGATGGGCGCTGCTTGTAAATTTGCTGAAGTTAAGAGGAATGAATGGCAGCAGAAAATGGAGCGGAGCCTGCAGAGGAATGCAGAAACCCACCTAACCACCTCCCACAGGCTGCCGGGAGAGCAGGCACACACATGCGACCCGACCGACCGGCCCCAGGAAGAGGTGGCACCGTGCACTTCCACTACAGAGTCACACTGTGCATTATCTTCGCCCGGGATTCAGAGCCGCTGCAGTCTGACTGCTCTGACATCCCCACAGATTACACAAATAGAGCCATGTGGATGGTAAAATACATTCATCTGTGAGCCTGCAGTGACCTCGCTGAACTTTTCCTTATCTGCTGAGATATGCCTTCATTTTTATTATTATGCTCACAGACACTTGCAGAATGGTACATTAACAGTGGTCCTACTCTATTCATTTATGGATTTTAAATATTATAGCATCATTAACGTCAATGTTGCATTAAGGCACTGGTAATCTGTTGGGATATCTTTATTGAAGAACAAGGTTTGATTGGTGAACTCCTTTAGGTTCTATGAAGGATTTTCAAGGTGAATTGTTGCAATTTTTTTCTTGTCATTTACAAGAAGATGGGATCATTAAGTTTTACAGGCTGCACAAAACTTTCTTTCGACAAGGTCTTGACATCATCGTCTCCAAAATCTTCTGATATGATTTTCATAAGAACAAAAAGGATTGAGAGCAATGAGGGTAAAAACAGGCAGAGGAGACCAGTTAATGTAGAAAAAAAAAAACATCTGACACCAACTTTAGAACCCCCCCCCACACACACACACGCTGCACATGTGTATTATTGTCACATTTCCACCTGCCATTAAACCTATGAGCCCCATACATAAAACTTCTTTTTCACATGCAAAAAAGTTGTGTCATTTTCAATCAAGAATATGAATATGTCACCTATGTGGAAAGCAGCACCTTTTCCAAAAAGAACATGTGCGTTTTCACTTGTGGGTGACTGTTTTTTGCAAGGGTCTTTGAGGGGGGATGTTGGTAAGTTATTAAGTCTGGGAGTGTGTGTGTGTGAGAGAGAGAGCGAGAGAGAGACAGAGAGATGGTTAACAATTAACCTGAGCAGGAGGGACAGAGCCAGCAGAAGAAGATGCATGTGAGGATGAGGAGGTGAGAAAGAGTGAGGGATGAGCTCCACCAGCTAAAGCCAGGATGAGAAGTCCAACTTACAGCCAGTTGCTCGCGTTGGCCGAGAGCAGCGCGCAGCACAGCATCAGGACGCAGCGCAGGGCATGTTCCTCGCTCATCTCGACAGGGAGGCAGGGGGGGCCGGAGAGAGCTGAAATAATCCCGGGGCGGACAGGGGGTCGGCGGTGAAACACGAGCTCCGGAGAGGACTGCTAATCCATGGCCCCGCATCCAGCGGCTCATCCAGCAGGGAGGGCGCGCAGCTTCTCCCGTCCCTCCCTCTGCCTGCCCCGCGCTCACAGGGCGCTCACGGGGAGAGGGATGCTAAAAATACAAAACTCCGGAGCCTCAATCGGACCCTTCTTCTGGATCAACTTGTTTGCTTCCCAGTCGACAGAGCGCCCTGGAGATGAAAGGAAAACTTCCTCCTTCCTCTCTGGAGGTGTCTCCCTGTGCGGGAGCTCCGCTGTCTGTCTCCAACTCTCCCCGGACTCAGGCACTCACTCCGCGCGTAATGACGCACGGACGCTCCGCTCGGCGCACCGTCTCTCGGTGAGTGTAGCGGAGGAGAGAGCGCGTCCCGACTTTAGCTGAGGGGCGGTGCGAGGATCGAGAGGTATGGCAGCTG